>PVIC010028297.1:0-23317 GCA_004025085.1 Thryonomys swinderianus
CTATTCAGTCTTTTTCTAACTTTGGTGGCAAAAGTCTGTCTTCAAATTTATTTTGTCTGTGACCAGTGAAAACATGAGGGATTCCTTGCTTTACAGACTGTATTCATCCAGTGAGTTTCTTACAGAAACTCCTGGAGGTGATGACATAGTTATAAAATCCAGGTATGTCCCGAACTTTGAAGCTCCTGTGGATTGTATCAGTTTCCATTCCATCACACATTAGCTGTACAAAGCACACAACTAAATCACCCCTGAGAGGACTCTTTCTTGATCAACACTTTGGTGAGGACTGTACCCACTCATGGAAGTTTGAGGTACACCTCAGTGTCTGGTGTACATTAAGAGATTGATAAGTGGATGATATTTATTTCATAATTGTTATTCTTGGCGTGAAGATGCTGACAATTTTAAAAACGTATTCACTTCCTCTCATTTCTTCCTCCATGAGATGTAAGTACCAAATTCAATATTGTAGTTTAGATCTTAAGTGTCCCTCGAGGTCTGTGTGCTGTGGGCCTTCTTGCCAGCTGATGAACCTACAGGAAGTGGTAGAAATTGTAGGAGACGGAGCCTGGTGGAAGGAGGTCGGGTCAGAGGAATGTGTCCTTGTTCTGGGGACTGTGGCCTCTTGTCTGTCTCTATATTTTCCAGCCATCTGGAGTCGAGCTGCTCTGCTGTCCACTGTACACCCAGTCACCCTGCTTGACTTCACCCCAGACCTGGAAGCAACATAGTGACCAAGGACTGATAGTTCTGAAACCATGATCCACAATACACTCTTCCTCCCTGAAAGTGGATTTCTCATCTATCCTCTGACATAGATTTCTGAGGCACTGAAAGGCGAGGCTGCATAGCCATCTATCTTTGGCCCATTTCTGTGCATTCAAGATGGTGGTGGTGGAAGAAAGAGCAGGAAGAGAAGAGAAAAAGAAGGAGCAGAGGGAGAAGGAGATTTCTGAATGCTTCATTTGCACAAAATACTGGAGCAGCTTCAGTGTAAAGATAGCTGATCATCACGGAAGTAGGTTGTTCACCAGTACAAATGGAAAAACTCCGACATTGGTGTAGACTATTCTTTTCAAAACAATTTAAGAAAAACCCAGCCAGATACTTTCATGTGACCATCACCATCATTTTGGTGCAATATATAAATTACTTATAAATTTGTACTACACCATGAAGAGCAAGAACTACCTTATTTCTTGTGTATTGGATTTTGCTGGGAAAACATGTCATACAGAGGAACACTTGAAAAGGTAGTTTCTAGAACGTGTCAGTATGCATAGCTGTCCTGTCAGTTCACACTGTGCTTAAGGTTTTCCTCAATATGAATGGGGAAAGAGATGCTGCAGTAACTTATGGATAGATTTAATTTGAAGCATTACCATCAAATAGTATTTAATAATGGCCTTTGGATGCCAATGCCATGAACTGAAGTAGCTTTCCAGAAGCTGTGTAGTTTAACAGTGAATTCTGTTTCAAGTTCCCTTTAGGCTGGAAGGTATTCTAAGCAATGCCTTTATGTTTCCTTATTTCCAGATGAATGGGCCCAGCCTTCACTGTGTGTGTGTGTTTTTTTTTCTTTTGAGACAGGGTCTTGCTTTGTAGTTCAGGCTGGCCCTGAGCTCACCATGTAGCCCAGGCAAACCTCGAACTCAGCAATCCTCCTGTCTCTGCCTCCCGAGTGCTGGGATGACAGGCGTGAGCCACCATGCCCAGCACTGTGGTATGTGGTATTGATGGCTGGTGGGCGTGAGTCACCATGCCCAGCATTGTATATGGTTACTGGGATCGAACTCAGGACCTTGCGCTTGCAAGGCAGGTGCCAGAACCACTGAGCTAAATCTCTGGCCTGCCTTCACTGTGTTTTTGTGAACTGTGTATTAGTACATTGTGGGTATACATGACCACATTCATCATAGGCATGTTGTACCTATACATGATATGTCTTGGTTCTTATTTTTTTTTTCCATTAGCCTCTGAATCATTTTTTAATGTTCTTTCCTCTGTCTGTTATGATTTCCATATTTAACTCAATAGTTAAAGAACTAACCCCAGCCTCCAAAACAACTGGCTAGTTTCTGCCCTTCCAACAAAATAATAATGATACAATGATAATGACATTATGTTACATATTTTTTTATAATACAAGTGCTCCTTTGGATAATTTATATGGCTTAACTCATTTAATCTTGACAATGCTAAGAGACGAATTCTATCATTCAAGAAATCTCATACTTCAGAATATCTTTCATTTAATCTGCTATAATCATTGTCATAGTTGTCTCTTCACTGTAGGGTTTCTTCAACCTTCCCTGTCGTTTCATTGTTTTCCGTGTTGTCAAGAGTCAACTAAAATGAGTCCTCTTGAAAAACAAAAGAAAATAAATTTTGTCATTGTTTTGTCTTTGCAAATAAGCCCATAGAAATTCACGATGAGCAGTTAGTACTTCCAAGGCTCTGAGAAGTCCTACAGTGAGGAGACTGGTTTCATTTTGCTTCTCCCAGTATTTAAAGAAAAAAACTGTCCTCTCTTTCAAACGTTTTTCTCTCTCTCTCTCTTTCTTTCCTTGTGTCCCTCTTTCAGTATGCATTGGTAAATATGTTCTAATGCCCACACGTAATTTTTTACTTATCAAATTCAGCAAATTATTTATTTCGATGTGCATTTTTTATTAGATGTAAACATTCTGAAATGAAATTCTTATTTACTTGTTACATTTTTAGCTTGATCTGTGGAATGAAAGTAGTGTGCAACTCTCTTGTTTCGCTGTGTTCAGGAATGTGTCTGAGATATTGCTTCACCCGCAAAGGGTGCTGTTGACCTTAAAATAATTGACACATGTGACCTTCTCGATTGATCAGGTAAATTCTTTCAAGGTTAAAAATATGAATGACTGCTGTACAGCCTTGTCCAACACGTGGGTATTGGTGATCAATGCGAGAACTCTCCAGAAAGGACATATCTACTTCATTTTATGAACACACAAAATAAGTTTCTCTTGGAGTTAGGACTCTTTTGGCTCTTTATTTCTAAGGGTGAATTTTTAAGGTTGGTGAGTGTCAAGCTGAAAGCACTTTGGATAGAGATAAGTAACATAAGGTCATGTGTCATCAGCCAAGTTGAATTAGAGTAATTTCTCTAATTTTCCAGGATAAACAAATCTAGAAATGCATCTAATTCTGTCCATAAAATAAACCCAATTCTATATTTGGAGTACTGAAAATAAACCCAATTCTATAGACTTGTCATATTGTGAGAATAAATTAGTTTTTGTGCTGGATTGGTCTATGCAGTTCAACATTGTCGTATGATTCTGTGTAGATATTTCAGCATAAAATAATGACACAATGAAGACTGTATAGGTAACGTCCAGCCATGGAGTAGACACCTTAAGTGTTAGAAAAGCAGATGGGGGCCTTGGAGAAAGAGGGAGAAGAGAGACTTGAACATAACTTTCTACTTCTAACTCATGTTCTCATGGAGTAGGATGAGGTCGTACAGGATTTGAACCTTCAGCATCTCTGTCGGAAAGGAGGAAATGACAAAGAACATGGGAGAGGATCAATTTCACATTTGCAGTACCATTCTTCGGTCACCACCGAGGGAACCTAGAACATATATAAGGTGCACACCAGGCTGAGAGACTGACAGATCTCGGTTCCTATCTCAGGGGGTCGATTAGCCAGTAAGCCATGCACGTGAAACACACAAAAGGAGCAAAATATGATAATAGCTTTCAGAAAAAGGATGGCTTTATATCCATTTCAGACAATAAAGGTTGGTTAAAAGAGAATGAATCGGGGTGGAATTTGAAGAGCACAAACTTTGGTTTGTAGACTTTAGTTAAAAGATTTCCACTGATACAAAGCAGAATGAAACGAGGTCTAGAGGCCAGAATGGAATGCGGTATCAGGAGAATGAGGAGCTGCCTTGCACGGAGATGGAGCTAGAGAGCCAGCGAGGAGAGGCTGGCTTTGAGGTGAGCCTGTCTGAGTGGAGCATGGTGGTGCCTCGGGCAAAGACCTTGGGCAGCCATGTTGAAAGGCATCTTCACCAATTCTGTGAGGCAGCTTTCAAACGCCTGGCACAGAGTAGGGGCTCAATTAATCTTTGTTGACTGAGACATTGCTTTATGTAAAAATATTAAGTGATTTCGTGACACTTGGAGTTGACTTCCACTCGGCTTGCCAGAGATGTAAGAGTAGGCAGAGCCATAAGATCTGCTCATCCTCCAACCCAGACCAACTTCCAGACACAGAAACGCTGGCCTCCCCTTTGGGCATGCTTCAGGGTGATCCAGACACTTGGAGCTGCCCTTTTACCTCCAGCCGGTATCTGCCCACAGTAATACTGTTTGTTGGGGTCGTGCCAGTTCTTGTCCTGTTTAAAACAACGAGGAGTGCAAACCCCAGAACCTTGTTTTTCCACATATCCATAAAAGTTCAGCAACCAAAAGTATTATCTTTATTGAGAATTAGAATGAGAATTAGAACACTTTGGTGGTACGGAATATATATGTATATACTTACACACACACACACACAAACACACACACACACACACAAACACACACACACACGCATATCTGAAATGGACATTTTCCCCCCTCAGCTAGCTATGCCATTATAGTGATCAGCCAAGCTTTGGCAAGGTAAATACTTTTGGAAAATAAGTGGAAATTTGCTGGAAATCAGTCCCTTTTGTGCATGGCCGCAGGAGCATGTTGAAATGTTTGGACACTAATACCCATTCATTTTCTTGGCTCCGTAAATAAAAGCCGCCAGCTCTGTGGCGGCCGTGAAATGGTATTCTTCAGGGCCCAGCAGGAACCCCCATCCTTATTACCACTGCAGGGGGCAGGACAGGCCCAAAATAGCAAGACAACTAAATCAAGACATTTTCAATGTCTAACAAAATGACTGTGTTTTAGAAAGAACCAAAAGGTTGGAAAAAATTGGACAGCTTTTGTACTTGGTGTAATACCTTTGTTAAAAGAGTTCAGATGGAAAAGCAGAATCTTTTAAAAATGCATCAGCATATTTCTGAATATCATTTAAAATCTCCAAAGATCTTATGAAACTGTAAATCAGTTGTACTGATAGAGTCATCAGAGGGCTTCAAGCTGAAGATATATTCCATTCGGGGCCCTAGCCCGTGGCTTGCAGCGGGGCCTCAGGAGAACTGTGCCAGCCTCATTATGCGTGAAGGCTTGAAGGAGGAATAGCTTCCGAAGGAGGTCAGGGAAGCTTTCAAAGGGAGCTGAGCAGCCATTTTGGCCTTCAAGTCTTTCCCAAAATGAAGATGTATTTTACTAATATGCTTGGAGACCTGAGCAGATTTTACTTACGACTATTTCTTTTGTCCGAGATAAAAATTAGGACAGTTATTTCTGAAGAGTCATAAATACACGGGAAAAATGTGACACAGATGGAGGGTGCTGGACAAAAGTATTCAGAAGGTATTTTTGGATTTTTTTTCCTTTCTCAGCATCGCATCTTGACAGCTAAGAAGTACTCTGCACCCGTTTGAGTAAACAATAAATTCCTTCTCTTGTCATAATATAGTCCTAAGTAAGTACCCAGTCCGGTAACAATTAGGACTGATTGTGGTGCGATGCTGTGTGACTGACACTATTATAATTAAGCATGTAAATGTAACAGAATTCTGACACAGACCAGTCATTTTATGGCTCATAACTCAAAAGGTTCCCTCTAAATGTAAACACTCGAAAAATCTTGCCAAACCTCCCGAAGTTCACACGCCACTCCAGTCTGAAGCACATGACTTTTGGATTTTTGAAAGTTGATAAACAAAGAGAAAACTATTCTTTCCCCCTCCCCTCCCATCTCATCTTCAGCCTTTTATGACTCCGATTTTAATGAGAGCCATAAACATTACCTTGCCTAATAAAAATTCCAGTATTTCAGAGCTGGCTCAGAGAAGGGGAAGCACATCTGGTGACAACTGAAGCTAATTAATATCTTTAGAGGTGTCTTCCATCCGCTAGAGTTTAAACAGAAATAGTCAGGGGTGCTTACATCAAAGCCCGAGGCCATTGAGGGCTGTTGCTTTGCAGTCTGAACTGATAACAAGTAGACCAATTTTTATAGGATTGTAAAAGCTGAGCGCGGAGATGGCTCACGCAGAGAAGCACTGTGCACCGCTCTCCTACCCATCCTGTGTTCGCGTCCCTGGTTTTGTCTGCTGCAGGCTGGCCTGCCTAGTTAGTTAGACACATGCACATGGGGAAAAAAAAATACAAAAAAAAAAAAAGAGGGCTGAGGGAGGCTAACACATAGCTATGCGTAGAATTAGACAAAGTACACAGTGACCCAGACATCTCAGACCTTCTTGTGGGGATCTTTAAAAATCTGCGCTGTCAAACACTTGCTCGTGGCCCGGATAAGGTTTATCTAACAAGACCAAGTGAAAATTAAAAAAAAAACAAGATGAGCCCGCGCCGGCGAATGGTGCTAATATGTGTTTTGAAGCGTACCAATTGGCCTAGAGCAATGTCACAGCTCCCGGCTAAACACGCAGGTGGTTGGGGGCTTCTCTTTGAAAGGTCACCCCACAAAGAGCACGCCAGCCCTTCTCCGTCAGTGTGGGCCCGTACCCCAGGAGCTCCTGGACAATCAGAAAATAATGCCGTCAACCTGACCATGGTTAAATACATAACATGCTGATGGTTCACGGGCTCGTAGCCTGGAACAATAAAGAAAAAATAAAGACGTTTGCTTGGCGGGCCTCCGCTGTTATTAGCCATGCTGGGAGATCAAGGAAAGGTATGATATGGACTGCCATTTCAATTGGGGCCAGGTTAATCTCTCAATTGGAGGACAAAGAAAACAACAGCAGAAAAGCAGTCCTCAGAATGAACCGAGGGGACCAATGACAATGTCGTTATTTGCATAATCTGTGTGTAACCCTTTACCAACAGAGACCACGTTTTCTTCAAGTTAGCTTAATTTTCTAAAGAGTGGTAGACACAGAGCCCCTGAACCCCTCAAGTGTCAGTTAATGAACATACTATCTAATCTTCATTTAAAAATTTGTATCGGTGAGGCTCACTGCTTGGCGAGGAAAGCTGTGAGCGTCAAGATGACAAGACACAGGCACCTCCGCGAGACACATTACTGGAAATTTCTGTGACTCGGAAGTGACTTAGAGATCTCCAGCAGTTACTACCTGAATCATTACATTTTAGATTGCTTGTTTGGAGCATGGGTGAGAAGATAGTAAGAGAAGTAGGAATTAAGGAAGCCTCACCAAAACAGTACTCCGCTTATAATTTTATTTAAAAATAGAAGTTGTTTGGCTGGTATTAAGTGAAAAACTGGATAGGCGGTTGTACACTGAAATACGGAGGTGACATTACGTGGATGTAAAGAAAACAGCTGGGTTGTCAGCAGAAAAGAGCAGCCTGAACTAAGGTCTTAGGACAGAGCAGCGAACAGAACTCAAACTTCTCCTGAGAAGACGCTTGGGTTCTACTTGTTAATCAATTTGTCTGTCTGTTCACGTGTATTATGTCTAGCATCCCACTGCCTGCTTTTGAAATAGCACCCGAGGACATGGCATTTTGTGATTCAAAGATGCAGTAACTCATATTATCTCCTAGGAAAGGAAGAAGGCAAAAGAAGCTGTTCCTGGCTCGTTCTAGATCCACGAAGGGGCCTGATCTTGGGTTCCAAAGCTTTTGTTCATCTGATTCCTTGACTTTCCTACTAATCTGGCTGGAAAGGGTGACTGGATCAGGAAGGGGTGTGTAGGCTATGTCATTTTCATACAATGAACTCTGGTCACATCTCCACAAAGACACTGCTTTGAATAATCACTGTGAAGAATATTTTTCCTTGTTGTTATTTTTTAATTATAAAAATATGAAAGAGACAAGAAGAATAGAAAAGAAGGTTGCATGCTTTTAACTTCCAGTTCACAAAAGAGTAAAGGGTTCATGGCATGGTCTGTTTCTTTCCAATTGTTTTTTGTACTTTTCCTCTCCAGAGTCAAGGTAATGTATATAAATTGCGTTACATTGCTTTTTCCAGGCAGTTTGGCGGCATGACAGTGAAGTCTTTATAAACATAGCCTTTATTTATTTGTATGATACTTCATCTAAGTCAAGAATTTGGATTATATCACATGTTTTATTTAGTTTTAAATAATAAGGCTATAGAAGTTGATGTAATGAATTGATTTTGGTTAGGGTTTTCCCATATTTGAAATCACTTTCTTACACAAAATCCTGCCAGAAGAACAAAATAAATGTTTTAAAAGCAACAAATTTAGTGAAAGGTACTAAATCCAATATCCTATAGATACTGTTTTTAACTTGAGTCTCTATTGGTACATTATATATATACACATTACCATCATACTCAACATTGAGAATTTGTAGCAGCATATGATGTGACTTAATTCTCATTTTTCTCTTTCCCCTACCCACCCTACAACCCCCTTATACATAAGCTATGTTTACTTTTTCTCTTATCATCACCTCTTTCTTTCCCTTAATCTTGAATCATTTATACTCAAATGGACATACCTTAAGGACATCATCAGTGAAACAAATAGGCCACAGATGTATAAATGCCGTATCTTTTCTCTGGTATGAGAAACTAAAGATGTAAATGAGTTCTAGAACGCAGGATAGATATTGTGAAACGGTAAATATTCAAAGGGAAATGGAGTTTAGGGGTAAGTAATGAGGGGGAAAAATGTGATGGTAGATATTGTTTTTTTTTTTTTTTTTTTTTTTTTCTTTTTGAGACAGGGTCTCACTTTGTAGTTCAGGCTGGCCCTGAGCTCACTATGGTGCCCACGCAAGCCGCCGCGAACTCAGCAATCCTCCTGTCTCTGCCTCCCGAGTGCTGGGATGACAGGCGTGAGCCACCATGTCCGGCATTGTGGTATGCGGTGTTGATTGTTGGTAGGCGTGTCTCCATGTCCAGCATTGTATGTGGTTACCGGGGATCGAACTCAGGACCTTGCGCCTGCGAGGCAGGCGCCGGAACCACTGAGCCAACCCTCCAACCCTAGATATTGTTTTTAAAAATGAAACCACCTGGACATTTTTAGCTTTAGCTCCCAGAAGAGAAATGAAAATATTATATACTTAACACATTTCAACAGATTTATCACAAGTAGCCATCGGAACAGCTGTCATGGCACTCACAAGTAGTGAAATCCACACACCAGAGCTTTTCGTCCTGTTGGAAGCCATGTCTTTCATCCCACCAGCACTGTCTAGTCTCTGGGCATGGCTTCACTGGCACAAGTGACTGTTGAACGGAGTTTGCCCCATGGGATCTCTGTTCTGGATTCTTTCTGGAGATATCTCAGAAAGCTCCTGGGATTGGGAGGCACTTATACTTCCTGACTCCAATACTGAGGATCACCCATCTGGAACATCCCTGCTTTGGTTCTCATGATGTAACTGAGAACATAATGGACAGAGCTTCCTGTTTTTCCTTCAGGTTTTACTCAAGATTAACATCTATTATCTTGGTAAAGGTTTTAAGTCCAGAATATTGCCAATGGAAAAGAACTAAGCTTCTGTTCTAGAAAGAGCCTAGGCCATAGCAGTTTTGAAAATAGTAGGAAACTGAAAACTTACACTGTTTTTGTTGATAAACACATGCTCTATGTCTTAAAGAAAATAATGTATCTGTGAAAATTTATGTACAATACTTTGTAGTCTACTTCACCTTTGTTGTTGCTTGGGAGTTCCTCTTAACAAAACCCAGGGCTTTTTATTTTGGTTTTTCAACATTCTGAATCTTTGAGGTAGCTTCATATCTTTCACATCTCCAAGTACCAAGGCCAGGGAGCTAGTCAAAATTAATCACATTAAACATCTGGCAAGTTTATTCTAGATGCAAGTTGATTGTAGGTCGTCAGAGTTATGAATACAAAACAAAAAAGAACCAAACCCAAGAATCATAAGATTCAGTCTGTTAGGAAAACAACCCACAAAGAGCACATTTTCATTGGACAAAAGATGTAAGGCTCATTTATTTGACTAGTTTCCAGGAAAGCACCTCGTTACCAGTATCTGATAACAGATGAGAATGTCATGGATTTCATCCAAGAAAACTTCACTGGGAGGAACTAGCAAGTACAGAATCAGGAGTACGTTTTTAGAGACAAAGATGCAAACACATAAATATTATGAGTTTCTTACAATAAAAAGCTGAAGCTAGAAAGATTAATTTGTAGATTATTTGCCTAAGGATTTAAAAAAGAAACACATGTGGGAATGGAATGGTAGGAGCACCTATCCCTGGTCAGACTCTCGGTGTCTTTGATTAAAGATAGATGGCCGGTCTTCTGCACCTGCCCTTGTGAAGGTCTCAGGGAAACAAATAGGGCCGATTCCAAACTCACCAGCCCATTAGAGGAAACGCACTGATGACTGTGAAACCAGCTCCTTGTGGTGGGTTTAAAGGCTAATCTGGAACACAACTAGCTCTAATCAAGGATGAGCCAATAAATGTGTTCTTATACGACTTGATAAAAAGCTACACTAATACCTGTATGACTATCATTCGTGAACTTTGCTACATCTGTCCATTAAAAATAGTGGTTATTCTGATTTAGGCAGTTCTTTCTATTATGAAAACATAGAAGGCACCACATAGGCTATAATATCCTTTCTTGATTTTTTTTTTTTAAGACAGGGTCTCGCTTTGTTGTTCAGGCTGGCCCCGAGCTCACTATGTAGCTCAGGCAAGCCCCAAACTCAGCAATCCTCCTGCCTCTGCCTCCCAAGTGCTGGGATTACAGGCTTGACTTTCTTGGTTTTTTTCTTACCTTTTGCTTTACCAGTTTTCATTTTCCAGGATATTTTTATTTAAATGAGAAATCAGATAAAATTTAGGAGCCGAATCATTGTTTTGTTTCCATGGCAAATAAATTAGCTTCGCAAGTACATTAAATTCTATCTTGTTCCATGTAACACTTATACAAAACCACAGTTTGGTGTTGGGCAATAGGTAGAACTCACAGCATTGACACAAGTGTGAGCAGTCTGAAAAGCATCCAAACCATTCTGGCTTGGAAATGCCGCAGATATGTTTCATTTTCAAGCATCCATACCTATAGCTATCTATCTATCTATCTATCTATCTATCTATCTATCTATCTATCTATCTATCTATCTATCTATCTGTCTGTCTGTCTGTCTGTCTGTCTGTCTGTCTGTCTGTCTGTCTGTCTGTCTATCATCTATCTATCTACCTACCTACCTACCTACCTCTATAGCTATAAGATCCACCTATAAAATAAGCACCTATTATAATTATGTACATAATCAAATCTATCCAGTACTTTTAAGTCTAGGTTGGAAGGAAAGGGGATTAATGGTAAATAACACAAGCAATCCATATTCCCACAGAAACTTTAATTTTCATGCAATGTTAAAACATCGGTGAAGACATTTTTTCTTGTTCATTTATTCTTTCCTTAAATATTTGTATAAAGGAACACTTACATCAAGTTCTCTATGGGAAAGATAAAAGAAGTCGTACTACTATATTTTCTGAGGCTTGAGCAGGGATTTTCTTCATGAACCTGATGTGGAGGTGGGTTTAAAGGTAAATATATGTAAAAAGTGGGCCAGGAGGAGAATTATGTATTGAGCACCTATTATAGCTTGGACATTTGATATATATTATTATATAATCTACACCACAGCTCTTAGGCATTTGCATTCTCATTCCATTATAGAGATGAAGAAACAGACCTTCAGAAAGTTGAAGTCACGGGCCAGAGTGGGATTCACATCTGTCCATCTGCTGACTTCAAAGTCCTACTGACCATGCCTATTGCTACCAAGAAACTACCGTGATATTGCTTGGATTCCAGGGAATATTTAAAGCAAAACACATATGCATTCATTTCCCCTGATTGGATTATGGAGGCTTCAGTTTATCTTTCTAATTGGATTCACAGTGACCTTCAGCACAGTAAATACTGATTTCCCTTCTCTATAATGATGCCACCCTTAAACTTTCTTCCTTTTCCATTATCTTAACCAGAAAACTTGTGTCTCTGTTGTACTCCACAACGTGAATTATAGCTCTCCTAAAGAGTGTTTCTAAAGTTAATGTGCCACAATATAAAGATATAACACGGCTTGAAAACTAGAGAATTTTCTAATTATCTCCAGAGGTCTATAGATGGAAGGATTGAAACATACTTTTTCTGATCAGCTAGTTTTTCATGGTGTAACCCACCTAAGTAAGTAGAACTTTCGTGATTACTAAAGGAAAACGTACAGAGAAAAACCAAGTCACTGGGCTTGTTTTTCTTAAAATTTAAAATTATCAAGATTTTCTTTGTTTTTGATAGGAAAAGTGACAAGTCTTACCTGGGTTTGGAAAAATATGCAAAGCTTAATGAAAACAGTCAAATTAGGAATGTGAGGATAGAAGGAAAGAGTATGTTTCTTCTGAGATCGTTGTATCTGCAAGATGGGCCGGATCTCCCATGAGCCCTCCCCTGGGGGCCACCTGTAAGAGTTTCAGAGCTTCGGCCCCAGGGCTGCTTTGCCCTGAGCTGCTACAGCTAAGCCGCCAGCTTGAACTTCGCGCTCTGCTGACTCCGGTTTTTCTGAAGTGCACACCTGTCCGTTAGGAATGGCAAGCAGGCTCCCAACCGGTCTCACTTAGGATACTGCATGGCGCGGCGGATGTTAACGACTTTAGAGTGTTTTGTCTTTGACAGTAAGCCGGAATCTTGACTATGCAATTGACTGCAGCTACATAAATGGCTATTTGGAATGAATCTTAATATATACACTTGCGTATATGAATACAGCTAGCTGCGCTTTCCCCATACGATCACGGTTGTCAACATTCTACCCATTTTAAGTGAGCAAATTTGAATAAAATGGCTGCGTAATACGTTCTGTGTTAACATCAGCTATTTAGAAAGCCCAAGGATTAAAAGTTAATTCCATCCTTTTAATTCAAGGGACATATAAATGGCATCTGGGTAGAGCCAAGTCCTCTTTTATCCGTCCTTTTGCGCTGCCTCCTCACTAATTCTTGGTTGTTCAAATGCTACCTACATAATAAAAGCCTTGAGTTAATTTACTAAGATTTTACACCAGTGCAAATGAAAGAAAGGAAAGTGCTAAACAAGGCAATTAGCACTCTGTTTAGTGCACTCCCCAAATAAATGTAGGCAATTTACAATTTGGCAAATGGCACTCTCTCCAGATCCAACTCATTTATGCCTAAGGGGGTGGTACAGTTCATTAGGGGGAAAAAGTGTTTATATATATTATGCTATTGAGGCCCAACCCATTTTGTACCGCAGCAACAGATGTGACTCCTCCTGTGGTTTATTGGTGTTTCTTGCTGAAAAATGCCAAACTATTATGCTTTCAAATAAATGGTCCAAAAAGAATGCCTCTTACCACTGAGGGTTAGTAGCGAGCTTTACAAGTGCGTGTGTCGGGGGCGGGGTATCCCCGCGTGTGCAGGGCATCTGCAAAACTGGCAGTCCCGAGTGTGCGCCTCTCCCGCGGCTCGAAGCGCGCGTCTGCGCTCCGAGTTCAGTTCCTGAGAGCTCCGGGAGTGCGCAGGGGACGTACTCCCGACATGCTTCGCTGACAGGAAGGTGGTTCCAAGCCTTTCATGCTTGTCCCTGTAAGCCTCTTCTCGGTGCAAAAGTAATAGCTGCTGCGAATGCAGAAACGCAGCCAACATTAATATTTAAGACGCTCACACGATGAAGGCGAAACGTGTGTTTAAACTGCTTTTGAACAAAGAGCTTTATAAAACAGTTCGGAAACATGATCATGGGCCAAACACAGGATCGTTTTAGCCCACCTTGAATCTCCCCTTCTTTGAGATTTACTCTTTCTTTTAGGAAGATGAAGTTCTCCTTTGACTTTCACATAGAACTCTCATTTGGAGCTTTTATTCCTGTTGAGGAAAAAATACGAAAAATGAACATCTGTAGAAGTAAAAGGCAATAAAGTCTGCCAGCTTCTCTTGTATTTTTGTTTACTCCCGAGTCTATATAGTTCCATCCTGTGGTATATACTTAAGGAAGACAGGAAAAGAAGGAAGGAAAGACGAGGCAAAGTAAAAGCATTCTTTTGTGCCCTCTAGCTGCTGGAAGCACACATGGAAAATAAAATTTTCTGGCCGTTAAATTCACTTCATCTGGGTTGGAGGGGAAAAATCCCACAATTCCCATGAATGAAAAATTCTTTTTGCTTTTCCTTTGTTAAAAAGATACCTATATAAATCAAAGTTTACCCTTCTGGGTTAGTGGCACTGTCATTTTCCCAAGACAAAACACAGTAATAATTCACGAGGGTGTCTCAGAAAATTAAGCTGGGATATCACTTGTCTCAAGTAACTAATTAATATGACGTACATATTAGGAACTGGCATTGTTTGGAGTATTGATCGCTGATTGTGTTTTTTTTTTCATGGAAGTTAAGTAAGAATTGGGGCATCAAGTGACTTTGGCTTGTTTATTTTAGGAACATAGTGATTGCTTTTGGGACTGACCCCCAAATTAGGGTGCTTATGTAAGTTTACGGAAATGGGTAGAATGTGTGTACTTCATTTATAAGGAGACTTGTCTTTTAGGGTCATTCTTTGCAGACAGGTTTCCTCCAGGTGCATTTTTAATGTTGAGGTTTCCGGTGTGGTGATGATAGCAGTTTTAGTGAGAGCCCTTTAAATCCAGGCTACTTTTCAAATAGAAAAATTGGCGCCTCGTGTGACTTGCTTGCTGCTGAAGTGGACAACGTCCTGCGGAGGTGGAATAAAGCCTCACTTGTGGGGTGACTCTACAAAAGAAAGATCTGAACGCCCGATTCATTGCACAATTCATTTATGTGGAGGGAAGGTCTTCCAGCCTGGCACATGCTGCTGACCAGAGCTGTGAAAAAAGAGAAAGAGAGATAGCTTGAAATTTGCCGGATTTAAAAACAATGAGCCCTCCCATCCAGGTTTCCAAAGAAAATGTCTCCGAAGTGCCCTGTGTCTCTCTGTGGGAACTGAGAGAAGGGGGATGGGTGGGGAAGGAGTTGGGCTGTTTAACGATCCAAGGAAATGTCGAGAAGATTCTTTTACTTTCTTTCCCTGAGGTGAAAGCTCGGTTCAGAGCGCTCAGCGGAGCAGTGGCACAGCCTCTCCTAGAGGCTCTGGGTACAGAAGCAAGTTCACCAGCCAGGGCTGAGTCCCAGCAGATGTTCTAAGTGGCGCCTCCTGAGCTGCTCTTCTGTGGTGGGGAAATACAGAAATCAAGCTAAATCAAATTAGGCAGCAGAGGTAAGAAAATAAAGGTCAGGTCCACCAGCATCTGAGGAAACAGCCTATGTCAATACGGCCATCTTCAGGCAGGAACTAATTAAGGCCTGACTGTCCTTCTCAGGGAAACCTCAAAAATGCATGGCGGTGAATTATTAAAAACAACAACGACAAAAAAAAAAAAACCACAAAAAACCCCCACGCTCTGCAGCATGCCAGATGAAAAGATAGAGAATTGTAATATCCAATGGAATTGAGTCCCTTGGATAGAGATAGTCCCTAAATCCCAGCTCTCTTTTGTTTTGATTACAATTTGTCTTCCTTTAAGGGAACAGAAACTAAGCTCAGAGCCTGTCTTGTGTTACGGCTCCTTTACCTTTGTCTGCCTATCTCAGCTGGTATTTAATTGGCCAGCAATAGGAGGGAAGTTTCTTTTGAGGTAATGAATATTGACTGTTTATGTTGAAATGTCACCGTGAAAAGAAAGCCCAGCACCAAAGAGGGAGAACCCAGTGTGAGCGTCTCAGACACAAAGGAGACACCGGGGAAACGGAGGCATTGAGAAGCAAAGTGGCTGAAATTCAAAGGGCAGATGTAACAGAAATGGCCTACATGTGTGGGAATTTTAAGCTAGCAGCTGACAGGTGAAAAAGTCATTATTTTACCTGCTACAACCGAATGTAATCGTGTTTTTTCTACAGTGGCATGGAGGCCGCAACTCCCAGAAATGTTTTAATTGAGAAGCTGTCCCCAGCTTTCAATGAGTAATTTTTGTTTCATAAATGCAATGGGGTAAAATGAACAATAACTGATTGCATGGATTCTGGAGCATCCAGAAGGAAAAAGAGAGTTGCTGCTTTGCTGGGGTGGCATTCTCTCCAGATGGTGGAGTCTGGCAGTTTCAAACTCCGGCCTTTCCAGATCGGAGAAGTTTGGGGTTAGTTTGGAGACTTGCAGTGAAGCGAGGAAAGGGAAACTGATGTCACAGATCAAGTGTGTTGGCTGACAACATCATTTCATGGTTCAGGCCATTGCTTTGGGTGTATGTTAGGTATTTCAAGGTGGCCGTGAGCTGCTATTTGAAATTGTGTTTCGTTAACCCACTGTTCTAGGCCTCCTATCCACAGTTTGATTTTGTTGGAATGCTTTGGCTTTATTCATGCACGTTGGATTTTGTGTCATTGTGTGAATCAGATTTTCCCTCTTGTATTTCTTCCACATGGTCACAAGCCACAGGAGTAATTTCCGAAGAAACAAAATAAACAACCAGCAGAGAACTCCTGTTTATGATTCCAACGTGTAAGGGGTCTTGATATTGCCAAGTTTTTCAGTTTGGGAGAGCTCTCCGCATTCCTACTTCCTCATGAATGTTTTCTAAACATATGCTAGCCGCAAGTACTGTATTTCTTGCCTCCCAGTCGTGGAAAAGGAGAGAAATGGAACAATTGGATAGCCGTGGAACTATCGAGTCACACTGGTGGGAAAAAACAAAAAAAGAGAATGGAGAGAAACACAACACTTCAGTTTCTGGTCCTCGTGAATGGGCGGCTATAAGTACAGCGTGGTTTTCCTATTCCCATATTACAAGTTCACGTATTTGAACTTTATCATTACTGGGACTCTGTCATCACCAGTTTCTGGGGCAAGAGCTCATCACCTCTCATTCTGGAGCCCGAGTGCAGAAAGGGGCTTCTTGTTTTTATTGCCTGGCCACTCAATTATATTTTTTAAAAGCCAGATAAATAAAAGATGACATCTGTAGTCACACCCTGTGCCACAATAGAACCCTGACCTGTGACACTCACCTAACTCGAACTAACAAGCCGCATGCGCCACGAAGCGTGACACTCCTTCATTAGCAAGATCCAGCTCACCGCTAAAACCCCCAGCTTCCCTGCTCGCGTGAAACTGGATTGAGACGTCTTGGGTCTCTCCATGACATTTCAGAATCCTCCAAGACAAAAAGGGAAGTCATTACGTCTTCAGTTCACCTGCAAAGAAGATGTCATTAGCAGAGGAGGCAAAATGAAGCCCTGTCAACTTGTTAGGGCCCGAAAGGTAATACTGCCATCAGATAGGGAGTGGAGCACGATACAGAATCCTATTATTACTGACATGAAAGAACCCGCTGATGTCAAAGGTGTTCTTCGCCAGAAAAGTTCAGGTGTTGCTAAATTCATTAATGTGTCACTTTGCGAAGATGTGATGTCAACCCTGTTGTCTGTGGGGATGAAGACTAGAGTCTACCTGCTCCTGTCAACACACTATCATCTTAATTTCGTTTGCTCGACACCGTATTTGCCATCTGTAAGGGGTTAAGGGCCACGGGCGATGGCTTCTTAAAAGGCTACTAATATTTGGCATGCATCATTTCAATCTCCCTTTCCGTCACTACCACTAAAAAATAATGTTGTTAAATCAATGCTACTTCTGAAAATGTGCTTGCACAGGTTATTCCTAATGAGGATAACAACTTATATCTCTAATGATAAAAATATGTTCACTTACTCTTCTTTATAAGATTCTGTTCTCCCATACAACCATGACAAGTTTGGATAAAATTGGTATTTTTATATCTCCAGCGCCTGAATAAGTTCTCTTTCTTCACTAATGAAACTTTTCTTCAAATTTTTATTTCAATAGGTATTTCTGAAAATGTAAAGGACTTTGTAAAGGGTCTCTTGATAAATACGATTTAAATACATGCTATGCATCTGACCTAAAAAAGAATGTTTACTTGACAACTGATGCTTCAGTCTGTATAAAAAAATATTAAAATTCTTAGATACAGATAGTGAAATATTAATGAGATAAATCATTTCTTGACTAAAACAGTCAGTATTAACATACGTATATTTTCTAAAGATGTTATGGAAGACACTTTTCAGAAACAAACCACACTTTAACAAATAAAATTTTAAGTTTAAAATGGAAATACCACACCAGTTTGATAAAATGTCAGTGACTGTATTGTCTCATTAAAAAGCCAAATTACCATTTTTATACCTTGAGTCAAAACAATATTTATTTCCTTAATGCTTTTCAATTGAGGTTGAGTTAGCATTTCTTTTTTCTTTTTTCCTAATTTTCTTCTAGTAAGATTCAGTAGTCAAGGACAGCAAGGCAAGGACAGCTAGCCTTTCTAGCTAAGATTATAGTCTGATTGCTATTGAAATGTTTCTAGTAACTTGGGTTTGATTCTAATTTTTATCACTATTTGTTTTATTTGTGTGGATGTTGAAATTAGGAAATATGTCATACTATTCCTCTCAGGTCTTTGATCCTGAGAAAAACATTACATGATTTCACTCATGCAAAAATAACATGGTCACTTTTAAATAATTTTGCAGGTCTGTTTTGCTGGTAAAAATGGAGTTCGGCTAATTTACTGGCTGTGTCTGCAAACTATGTATCTGACCTTTCCCTTCCCTCTATCACCCCAACCTAGTGCTCAGTTTCTTTTGCATAAAACAGAAAAATAATTTCTTAGAGCACAGAGACTATTCTATCTGCAAGTACACTGTTGATGCTTCTTAATCCGTGCCTTTTCCTCTGTCTTATTTTAATTAAAAGTTGGAAGAGGTTTGCTTGTTCTAAAAAGCAAGACAAAAATTAACCACTATATATTATACATAATATGTATCGTCAGATAAGTATTTACAATTATGTAATTTATATCAGTGGTAGATAAAAAGCACGCGTGTGTGCATGCACACACACAAACACATATGTATGGCCTCATAAATGATTTCCTAACTAATCAAATACAGCTGATATTTTCTGTAGTCCTACAACAAGATGTGATTTTTCTGGTCCCAATTTCAAAATGCCACCGTGAATGCCCACGCATGCGCGGATGTGCTGCATGGGGACTCCCGGCGCAGCAGACAGGGGCTGTTGCAGAATTTCAGCAAGAAGTAACTACAGCGAACAGCTGTGGGAACCGGGGTCAGCGGGGCCCGCCTTCATTGATATATGCGGCACTTAACCCAGTGAGAAGCACAGAGGTGGTGGGAAGGCTCCCCCTGGACGAGTTTTTCAAGTTGATCTGGTGGCTGTATTGTTGGTCTCTCAGGGTAGCAGGCAGGGGGCATATACTCTGGACTTTCACTTGGAGGGAGAAAGAAAATCAATCTTCGTGCCCCAAAGATGGAACTGCTGATGCAGAAAGTCACTGAGGCGCTGGAGTCTTGTAAGGAAGCCTCTGAGGGAATTGCTTCAGGCTTCCAGCAAGATCCTGGACTACATCAGAGCTCTCTGGAGACGCGAGAGGGTTCAAATATAAATAGAAAGGGTGTTTATTGGCCTTGGCCTCCAGTTGGTGAGCTTTTTGATCAAGAAAGAGGGAAACCCAGCTGACACCCTGGATGCATCTATGGATTGGAAAAATAAATATAACTGCAATGTGTTATTCTGTGCTGGAGTATAACGTGTATCCTACCCAGAAAAAAAAAATTGTGCTCGGATTAATATCAATCATTTTCCATTGGAGCCATCATAACTCTTGACAAGTTCCCACATGGCAGATAGCGTTGCTCAAAGGTAATATTTGACATCAAAGATTGCCCCTCGTGATCATCCTGCTACCGCAATCTTCAGTTAAAAAATATTTTCCTAAAAATAGTCTAGATTACACCTCCTAATGTAGTCAGTGACCGAACGGCTGTCGCAACTTGGGAAGGGACTGCTCGTATTGAAAAGAACCGTTTGAATGAAGCGATCATTTTAAGACCCAGAATAAAGGACACAAGAGCTTTTCCTGGTAGCATTCAGTGTAAACTGACACTAGCCTTACTGCCGAATTCTCTCCCTGTTGGAAAGCCCAGCCATTGTCCGGAGGGCACCCATTTGTGACACGGGGCGGCACAGAATTGCGGGACTTGGATGGGGGTACCTGGCTGCAGGACACCCCTCCGGGTTTGGACACTTAGACTTTGTGGTTGTTGTCTTTGTTATAAAATCACCCAGCGTTATCGTACAATATCCCTGGCCCCACCTCTTCAATAGAATAGGAAGGAAAATTTGTGCAGGCTGTAACAAAGGTGATGAACCCCTGGACTTCTTGCTATGCATAGAATTTTCAACATGCTTTCACTTGCTCAGTTGCTTTGCAATAAGAGAAGCAAACAATGGGGGGGGAAAATCTTCCATTCAAGTTTCATGTTATTTTCATTGTTACAAACTGTTTCCACTGTCCCAACTAAGGAGGAACAAACGAAGCATTTTCTGACCGAGTAAGGATAAAATATGTTTTACTGCATCTTAAGGAGGGAAGGTAAATTCATTGAGGCTGCTTTAGAAACCTCTTTTTCTCTCACGGAAGCCCCTGCTCCTGGCAGAGGGCCCACGAAGAGAGCACTGCAGATGCCGAAGTTTGTTCACCGAAGGGAAATCTGAGTTCTGTGGGCCATGAAAGGAGACAAGCCAGTGATATTTGATACTGGCTGGATAGTCTTGCACTTAGAGTCTTCTGACTGCCAAGCCTCGACTGCAGGTTCCTCTCCGGTAGACCAGTGACAGGAAGTGAACTCCAGGAAGTGAGAGGTGGGGCCTGCCTCTCCAAACACTACCCGTGCGCACCCCGTAGATTCCATAGCAACCAACGTGGCTTGCTTAACGCGGATTCTCGGGGTTGAATGTATAACTCTTTACTCTTCAACTGAGACAGCCTAGCAGCCCCATTTCGATGCTCGTTCAGTGGGAAGAGGTGAGCAGTTTCTGTTGATCTGCTCCTGAAAAATGCAGGCACTTGGCGGAAAGTGGCGGGTCAGCCATGGGGTATTTTGGTAGAATAGTGGCAGAAATCCGTAGTGCATCAAGCTGTCCTAATGCTAAAGGAAAGGAGAAGAAGAAAAAAAATAGGGCATGCGCTTCGAGTGCTCCTTTATTCTCAGCGCTAAGCCCTGCCGCCGACATTGGCTTTGAGGAGGAAATTATGACATTTAAAAGAATCTCCCAAGCTTTATAAAAAGCATGTGAATATCTATAAATATTGATCCAAAATGAGTGCAATGAATAATTTATAGTGAAATCTACTTTCTTTGTCTTTCAGTTTTTGAAACAGCTTTCTTCCCCTTCACTTTTTCTCTCTCTCTCTAAAAAAAAAAAATCATGATTAAACACGAACATTTTTTTTTTGCTTTTATTGGTTTAGGGTTATTTCCATTGTTTAGGAAAAATGTGTTATTCGCAAGGATGGTTGGGGCTGGGGGAGGGTAAGCAGCACATCACCGCACTGGAGCGTTCTGTGCACCTTCCAGTTTCAAGGGAAAATACACTTGGAGATTTAAAATTGCAACGAGGTTACATAACGTGTTGTCCTAGTTCTGTTGATTTTGGTGCATGTCCTCATTTTGCAGAATCATTTAAATATTTTTATGTTTACTTGAATAAAAATAGGGATTTCATTTGCTGCAACGAACGATTCCAAATGAAAAGACACTCTTGTTTAATGACAGCAAAATAAACAGGTGCGCCCAGCAGCATTCGCAGTGTGCCTGAGAGGGGCGGCCCGCTTACATGCTAAATGTCTTCCGGTCTCCCCAGGAGCTGGGTTCGAATTGATCGCGATTCTGGGTCGTTTTGGGAATGTCTATCAATATTTTCACAAGGGGCCAAAGGGTTCCACCCTTTCTTCCTTTCTCTCTATACCCTCGACACAGATTGGTGGAAACTGATACCTTGTATTTTCTTGGGTAGGACATTAGTTCATTTTAATGTGGCTTAAAGTATCTTTAGATGGACGAATATTATTTTCTGTTTGTTCTTTCTGTCGGTGCTTAGTCTTTTATTTCTTCTCCAGTGAGCGTGCCTTCTCTGGTGCACTGAGTTTTGTTGTTGCTATTTCCAAATCTGGTTAGATTTTTAAATTTCATTCCTGGGTTGGAATCGGCGACAAGGAAGTGGTCATTTTTGGAAGACTTTGCCTTTTGTGTGTTTTTGTACCTCAATCAAGAAGTTTTCGTTCATTTAGCTCCTTGGGCTCTCCAGACTTGAAGTACTCACCAGAGACTTGTGAAATATTGTTTAGAAGAACATTGCATTTACAAATCTGAAATCTCACACTTGTTTGTTATAATTCTTCTGAACTTTCGTTATTGCCTCTAAGTGAACCTTATTTTCTCAACAGGAAATCTTTTTTCCCTATTGTTTGCCTCTCTTATTGCAAAGCAACTAAGTTAAAGCATTTTTTTTTCTTCCATTAGATTTAATAGTTCATGTATTTCCCCCTGAAATAGTTATGGAGAGATTCTTTTGTTTTGTTTTGTTTTGTTTTTGCAGCACTGAAAATTAAGTGTGGGGGAATCCACCCGACCACTGTATGTAGTAGGAATGTAGGTATGTTTGTATGTATTTGAGACAAGGATATGCTAAGTTCCTCATGATGGGCACAAACTTGTGGTCATCCTACCTCAGGCTCCCAGAGTGACAAAATTATTCTGTGTGCTACCACGTCCAGCTACAGGCAGGAATTCTGTTTAGACCCCTCCAAATATATGTCAGCATGAAGTGACTTCTCTGTTCCAGGATTTAGTTCGGCACTGCATACAAAGGGAGCAAAAGTTTTACAAAGAAGAATTGGGTTCCAACTCAAGCTCCACACTGGTTACTTATGAACCTGAGTAAGGCATTTAATGTCCTTGTAAGGAGTTAGAACCCACGTATTTGCACAGTGCTAGGGTTCTCCCATGAGTTCTCCTTAGATACTAAGGGAGCTCTGTATCTCTGTTCAATAACTATCATCCTCCGGGTGCCTAGTTTCTCACAGAACAGGTCTAAGGTCCTTCATTTTTCGAAGTCCCCTTTCCCCTCAACCCAGCCCAGTCTCGCTGTCCTGGGTGGGGTGCCTTTCCCTGTGTACACACGTATGCACCTTGTGGTCCAGGGTGGTAAGGGTGCTGTGTCTTTGGAGCCTCACTCATTTTACTGCTTCAGCCTCTTGCTGTCTTCTTCTCTTCATAACTGGTTTAATCTTTCCCCTCGGCTCCCATTGTACTTTGCATCCCAAACCTTCCTGCTGGAGTTAGAGACC
>PVIC010028298.1:0-23316 GCA_004025085.1 Thryonomys swinderianus
CGGGGGAAAGCACAGACCTGGGGCTCAGCGGGAGATTCTTCTCAGCTGCAGCACTTCCCTCCAGGAGGCTCAGCTTTCGCTCGCCTAGCAGGCCTGCGGCTCCTTCCCTCCTGCGAATTGGTAAGTCCTTTTACTTCTCCTTACTGATTCATCATAATCTGCAGCTTACAGATACGTAACAGTGGATAATGAGAAATGAAGCGACTGGTCGTGCGAGGCGAGCGAGATGCGGAAGTTGTTCCCTTTGATACAAGAACTCCGCAACGCAGAAGTGGGGAGAGAGCCTTTAAACCTGTGCCCCTGGGTGAACGCAGCCCTCTACTGTGGGTTAAATTAATAAGCTTGCCTCATCAGTTTTAATTTGAGATTTGGGAAAATATTTTTATTGCAATATAAAAATGGATATAATATAAAGCCAAATGCAAATTTGTCTGTTTAAGATAAAATTCAAGGAATTACATGCTTCAGTGCCCACTTGGAGCTGCGCTCTCTGAATCCCCTGGGTTCTCTCTTTTTCCAGTGGGCAGCACTTCCGTGGAAAAGTTTAGACAACAGTTACTTAGGCCATAAAACACGAAAACAAGTCAGTTAGCAGAAGTTAACAGGAACAGGCAGAGGAAGGTAAGTAGACACAAAGGAGAGTTGATATGCGACAAAGTAAAAGGGAGAAGAAAAGAGCAGGATTTGGGGAAGGGAGAAGGGAAAGGAAGGAGAAGAGGGTCAGAAGGAAGGCAGTGAGTGAAGGTGACTGATGACTGATGATGACAAGAAAGAGGAGGGGAAAGCCTGAGAAAGGAGAAAGGGGTGCTTCATACACTGCGCAGCAGTGATGTGGTGGGGGTCACAGTATCTAGACCAGGAGAGAGCAGTTACCTGTTATCCTCCCTGGTGCTCGGTGGACAGCGATCCTCACTCTTCCTCCCACCAACAGTTTCGTGACCAGGGCTTCCGTAAATATATGGAGAAGTGCACAATGGCCATTTCATAAATACATGTGGACTGAATGAATGAATGAATGAGTGAATGAATGAATGAACGAGTGAAGGAATGAGGCACTTACAAATGGAACAAGCCTTTCTTATTCTGCAACTCTAGTACTTCAACCTGACCTTCATCTGAAGTCAATAAGAGCATATGAACACAGCTGTAGCTGTAAATCACTCAGGACGCCCACGGTTCCGGGGTGTACAGAAGGCCGCTCCAGCTCTATCTGATCTTCCAGTTCTGCTTCCATCTACCCACCTCTTCTGGTGATGGCAGCTGTACAGCATACAGGGCACACTGCTCACAGCTCTGTACAGGTTTACCCAGCATCCTAAAGTCTGCTCACGGATCCGTCTCCCAGTGCCAACCTCTGCACTCCACTTTCACACTTGTTGCTTCCCTAAATGGAGCTATTCCCCAACTCTCTGGTGAGGCTTCCTTTGTGAAGCTCTCAGCATGGGTGCAGACCCAGTGGCTAGACGGTGGCTGAGCCCAGGAGCTTGGGAGGAATGCAGAATGGTCCCATGTCTCTGTCCAGTGGAGGCAGACTTTGAGCACAGGCTCTGACATGGGAGCCACAGTGAGAAGCTTCTATTCACCTAGGCCATCAATCCATGTCTTAAGTACCCAGATGAAGAGGAAGTGAGCTAGTCTAGGTTGGGTTAAAAATAGAAGTACTAGCCCCACTTCCTATTATAATCAATTGGAAATTGAACTTGTTGATATTCGCTAGCTATTATGCTAGCAGGTGTGTTTTGGACACCCATATCATGTTCATTTTAGAGTAACTCGTATCAGACTCACATTGACCCTGTAGAGTCCATGGCAATGAGTGACCCTAGGAAACATAGAGATAAGGGAGAATTCAATCAATCCAGAACTGCGTGACTTGTGCTCTTCCCACAGGCATCCATCATTGCCCCTTTGCCTACCTGCTGTGCTTCTGGCCTTATAATACAGGGAGAGTGGAGGGTGACCTTCAGTGTAATGAGGACATGGGCCACACTTGCTTTGACAGCCTTATGATTCCTCTTCTTTACCTCTTCCCAACTAAGAACATTTTCTTCCCCTTCTCCCAACACCCAATATTGGCCTGTCAGTAAACTTTCCTACTAGAAAGTCTGTTTCTCTCAGTCCAATGTCATTCCACATAGATTTGCATCCCCCAGGTTTCTTTCCTAGGGGCCTCTGTGTCTTAAAGCTTGTTTCTATGAACTGTAATGCTCCCCTCCCCATAATTAGCGATTCCATGGATTAGTGGAGGTGGCAAAAAAGTTGTTTGGGGACAGCTGGGTAGGGGGGGGAATCAGGTGGGTGGCAGATCCTTGTCAGCCCTGTGCTGGTAGCTGTGGGGAAGTATCCCATTTGGTAACTGTGCCCACGTAGCTGATTGAAGCAATAATCCAGCAGGCATCTTTTCTCCCTTCCTCCTCTGTCCTCAACAAAGTAATAAGCTTGGGGAAAGGCCAATGATAATAGACGAACTACCTGATCACATGGTAGAAAGAACCAGTGGGAAGTGGAGGAAGGAAAAGTGAGAAAAAGGAGGGAGAGAGCTAGAGCTTAATATATACATTCGGTAAACAGTGGCCTGGAAGAACATGTACAAGGCATCTGTCTGGTAGGCAATTTCCGTAGAGTGCTATTTGCCTCAGATTGCCTTCCTAGGGTTACGTCTGCTTCTAAAGGTGGAGAGTTAAAAATAATGTACATCACCGGTGGTGTTTTGGCATTTCCCTTCACTTTCTTTCCATCTCCAACATTACTGTTGTCATCCTTTAAAATTCAATCAGTGCAGCTGATCCGGGGGACAGATGGCATTAATCAACCCCCCCCCCAGAATATGCACAAAAGCATTTAGAAATGTACAGACATGGGATTGATGCTGCAAATCAATTACCAATGATAGCAAATCAACCCGGCACACCCTGCTTCCCCTGCACTCTTTCCACTGAGTAGCCACTGATAGTAGTCATGATGCCCGGCCTACCCACCCCTGTCAGAGAGGGACTAAGGACCAGAATGCTGAGGTTTAATTACACGTTCCCTAATGACTAGTTCTCACTCTGCTGACAAAACCCAGCATAATTTACAGACTAGAAGATGCATCAGGATGATGGATACAGACAGCTTGTGCTATACAATGTCATGCAAATATGAAATACACTGTGCTGAGAATATGGTTGTTTGATTTCCCAGAGAAGAACTTCATTTCAGAGAACAGAGCACCTTTTCTAGCATGTATAGTTCTCATTTGTCAAAAACAATTGGAGCAGCAATAGAATACATTTAAGCCACAAATCTGTGCCTTCTGTGAGCTCACTAACTCATACACCCTGGGTCCCTAATTCACTTGGCCATTTTTTTCCTTTCTGAATTGTGTAAACTGCTGAGTCAAGTAGTCTTTTTTAGGTTCTTACTAATTGTCACCTGAGGTACTATAATCACCTCTTAACTGGTTTTCTCACTTCCCATCTTGGTCTTTTCTATCCTATTACTACAAAGGATTTCTCTGAAACAGAAATTGGATTTCGATTAATTGCATGACTGAAAACTTTCAATGCATCGCTGCACCTTTAAGAACACAAAGAAAAAATCCCGTGCTCACCTGCTACTGCCTCCTTCAATCCCTATGCCACATCATAACCTCCCCTCTTTCCCAGCTTGCAAAGCCTGAGCTTGTTGAAGTCTACGCTTTAATTTCATTTTCCTAAAGAACACACTCTGAGGTTATGACGTAGTTTACGATGCTCATTTTGTGCCTTATTCTGTGTGCTTACCTCTGCTACAGCACTTTTACTCTGACATGATTAAAGATTTATTTTTCTGATGTCCAGGGTTAAACTTCCATAGGTCATGGATTATGTCTTGTGACTTCATTCTTCCATCTTCATTAAGAAACAAGAATATAGGGCCAGAGGGTTGGCTCAGTGGTTCCGGCGCCTGCCTCGCAAGTGCAAGGTGCTGAGTTCAATCCCCGGAAACCACATACAATGCTGGGCGTGGAGACTCACGCCCACCAGCAATCAATGCCACATACCACAGTGCCGGGCGTGGTGGCTCATGCCTGTAATCCCAGCACTCGGGAGGTAGAGGCAGGAGGATTGCTGAGTTCGAGGCTTGCCTGGGCTACATAGTGAGCTCAGAGCCAGCCTGAACTACAAAGTGAGACCCTGTCTCAAAAAAAAAAAAAAAAAAAAAAAGAAACAAGAATATATGTATGAGAACCAGTAGTTGGGACATATTTATTTCTTTTTTTTAGTTGAGTAACACACATAAATTATTAACACCATAGTCTTCACTAACCATACTCAAAGATGGCATGGGAGTTTCATACTCATTCTATAGGGTAATACAGGTTTCCAACTTAAAAAAAAAAATCTTCTCAGTAATTTAGTGCTAAAATGCCATTGAATAGTCCAAAATTTTCCTTTTATATTGAACTCTGGGCAACAAAACATAGTTTTTATGGCAATGTAGAAATGTATTTTTCAGACTATATAGAAAGCATTTATTAAAACTGCATAAATCAAGTTAATAAAATTAGCTCATCTTGGTACTGTAGTCAGATGGACATGTAGACCACAAGAATGCTCATATCCACAATGCAATCAAGAAAATTTGCAGGCTTCTATATAGCTCCATTATGGGGCTTTGTAGACTGAGCATGTAGTCTATGCAAATAAATGTAGAGGTGAACCAGTCTGGCTTTCTGAGGAGTATGGAGGAAAGTGAGGCAACAAAGGAGATGCGGTGTAGGGGAATAGAGAGATCAGCATCAGACCTTCACAGGAACAAGGAGTTCATTATGCAGGGGTCAGTATCCCATTTCCCATACCACGATCAAAGTGAGCTCAGCTCTCTCTCACCTAACAGCAAACATCATGGGATTTCCATGACAGTAATAAATAATACTGATTAATTTTAAAAATAAACATGATGTGTGTTTTAAAGACTCTCATAATAAGGGCATAAAACAATTTCAGCTTATGAATGAAAGCACTTAATAGAAAACCATTGGTTTCTTTTCTCATTGATTCTTTTGCCTAAGTTTTTAGGTGTTGAATGTATATATTCAGAAAGAAAATACAACCAGCAGGGAACTTTGCATCAGACCTGACAGGCAAGGGTTGGAAGAATTGCAGTGGAAACTGACACATAGAGGCAGCTGGGTCTACTTGGAAATATTTGTATGACTGTGTGAATGCATGTGTGTTTGTGTATTTGTGTGCGTGTGAATGTGTGAGTATGCATGTGTGCAGTTGGGTGAATGTGAAAGCAGGTTGCAAATGAGAGAGTACTGTTAATCAAGCAGGGAGCCTACGTAATAAATTTAAGTTGTTAGCCAGTCAGGTTTGTCTGTGGAAGGTGAAGGAGTCCATATTACTTGGGTGGGGCAAGTTGTGATTTTAAGGTTTAGAGTAGCAGAGAGATCATTTCCAGATCTTTACAGGCACAAAAAGTTCATTATTACTATGTGATGATATGTTGTTGGTTTGACATATATTGACTTGTAAGACATGATGTCAACAGAGGTCATTTTGATGGTACTGTGATATACTTGGTATGTGTGGGAAGAGGAAACACAAATTCACCAAGGGAATCCTTATTCAGGATATTTTAAATGGAAATTTATGGAAGAAAAAATAAGATATGAAGCCTGCATCCAGATATGAGGCCTCTTATTTTTGGCTACTGTTATGTTTATCATCTTGCATCACCTATATTCTATTTTTTTTTTTTTTTTGGTAATTTTAGGACAAGACTCAGTAGCTTGTTCCGTAGAAACTACTAGTCCATACCCTTTGCTATGGATAAAATTGTACAGAGACTAATCTTAAGGAGCCCCTATCAAATCTTCAAAGATGTTTATACTCATTGCCTAAAACAAAAACACTGGAATGACTTTCATTAGCTTGAAAATAATGTAGTATTGAAAAGTAGATAGAATTCCAGATCTGGTTATTTTCACTGTTTACCTTTGTGATCTTAGGGAAATCATTAAGTGCTACTGACTTAAAATTTACTGGTCTATAAACTGGATTTATAAAAATCTACCTTCCTGAGTAGTTTTACAAAATTATATGTATGAAGGAAGAAATATCAACTGAAAACTACTGGAAAGAATTAACATTCAGTTATGCTTTTCTTTTGGAATTATAATTGATTCATAATTATGGATGACAGTCATCGAAGTATATACAAATAGAATGAATAGTGGTCAATATCAGCATTTAAGGATAAGAATATATTAAAAGTAGATAGTATCCTCACAATCATTGTATCCAATTTCTTTAACTAAGAGTCCATCCAGGACACTAAGACTCTCAAGACACATAAGGAACTTTACAAAGTCGCCACCAGAAAGGGGCAAAGCTTTGATGAATGAAGGCAAGCTCCTTTAGGAATTAAAAATACTGACTTCAAATGACTAGTTTCATATTTCCCTGCTAAGTAAATCACTATTGTCTTCTGTCCTTTTCAGTAATGAGATCCAGTCCCCTCCTTCCTTTCAGATGAGGATAATTAGCAAAGTGACCACCATATTTTTGCAGAGTTCTGGCTTACACACATAAAGACTTTGGATCACTAACTAAAGTCTTCAGGAATATTTCAAATTATACCACATTATTTTACAAGAAAAAGACATTGAAAAGTAAAGCGTTAAGTCAACAAGAACTCGGATCTGATAGAGAAAGTAAATAGGATTAGAGAGATGGAGAAAAAAAACTGCAATTTGGAAAATAGTCACTCATTAGAACAAAACTATGGGAGAATAACAGAAGTAATTCAAATAAAAACTAATTTTCTCATAAGTTTGGGTCCTTCTTGGAAAATTAATAGTGAAGTTTGACTGTAAAAATTTGAATCTGATTTGGATATGGGAAGCTGTAGAAAGAGGATGGAAAGAGAATTCTTATGGACTTAGGGGTAGTCAAAAACAAGCTGATTCAAATTTGAGGAAATTTTTAAAACTGTTCCAAATGAGAATTACAGTGCTTGCTTCACTTCTGCTGATGGCAAATATCACAAAGGTATATCCCAAATATTGTTTCAGCTGAATAACATCAGCATGATCTCTGTTTATTTATAATATTACTTGTTAATTTTTATTTATAATATTACTGTAGAAGGGCTTCAGATAACACAAGATATAGGAGAGCTCTTTATTTTAATATCTTTATGAATATAAGTAACATCTTCCAATGTCTTAGGTGAATTTCTGCCTATGATTAAAAAGCTAGAATAAATAATGTTTGCTCACCCTCTCGTTTTTATTCTTCTGAACATAATATGCAGCAATAAACTTATATGAGGTACTTAAGAATCATTTAAAATAGTTTCTGGTCAAAATGAAAACTCTTCAGAATTGCAGAATTATGTTTATTTATAAATATAAAATGAATAGTTATTGCCTGTGTGCTTTGTGAATTCTTACTAGCTTTGGATGGCAAATTCTCCCACTACAAACAGGCTTTCAGAGTATCTAATATTTGAAGAACATCCTTATTAAGACACTTAGTTTCTGTTCCGGTTTGGAGCAGAAGCATCTTTGAACAATTTTCAACTGACCTGTGAGCCCTGGAAGATCCACTACACCAAAGGGTGACTGGTGTTGTACACCACAGTGGCCACTTAGGTAGGATGAAAACTCCTTGGTTCTTTTAGTTTCACTTTAAACAACTATCAAGGCACAACACTGCTTTCTGTGTCAAAGGAGTTGGCATTATGTATGAAATGTTTTTTTTTTTTCATTTAACATTAGCCTATTCTTTCTATATTTGAATTAACTAATCTCTTCAGGATAAGCCCAAAGGAAATGTAGCTATTTAATATCCTGCAATCTGAAATGAGGGAATTTCCGGAGTTTTTATTACTGGCAGGTAATTATGTTCTTTGGACAGATTTGCACTATCTATACTTTAGCTGGACCTTCTAACCTGACTTCAGTTTAATCTTATTTAATTAGAAAGTTATAAAATGTATAGTTGGATAAACACTCAATTTTTCCTCAGAGATAAATGCCCTAGTTTTGTTCAAATTATAAAAAAAAATCATACATACACATACACACATACCTCATATGTTTATACGTATAAACATATGCACCACATACACGGATTGTTGTACACCATGAAAACAAAAGTTAGTTTCAAAGGTCCACCAGGATAACTATGTACCACAAAGCCATTTCTAAGTGAGGTTTACTTCAAGAATAGGAAGAACAACCTTTAGAAATAATTTCTCCACATAAACTTAAAAATGCCTATTTGAAAAGAAACCAGCATCCCTAAAAATATGCAAATGATAGATTGTCTATAGACAGTCAATCCAAGGAATATATTTAACGAATAAACAGTGTGAACAACAGAAGTCTAAGGGGATTGTGAAATGTTAATACGTTTTTCTCAGAGGCTTTGCTTCATAGCTTCAAAAACCTCCAACATGTACAGAGTTGAGACGTAATTTGCTGCTGCTATTCTACTGTTCACTAAATTAATACATTTTGTATAACATAATAAACATTCATCACTCTTCCTTAAGAACAATGACCCCAAAATATTTAGCAAGTAGTGTGATTCAATTGGAACGTTGATTGGAAACGAGGAAATTAAACTGCCACTGATGAAATACCAAAGCTCATTATCACAGAGTTTCATTTCAAGTGTTCAGAATTAGAGTATAATGGCATCAGCAACGATATGCATAAGTCTTAAATCCATGCCATTTAGGTTTTAAGAGCATTATTAAAACATATTAACCATAATTCAATTAATTCACAGCAAATGCTCTTCTATAACTTCTTTTCCCAGCCCTCAAGAAAAGGTGGTACTTGAGGAAGCCCAGACTATCTGCCTGCGGCATACATTCTATTTATCCTCATTCCTGGATCCATCTTTATGGATCTTGAAAGTGCTCACTCTGTTCAGATAGATAAATGTGCTGGAGAAACAGGCATCACAGGCCTTTACAGCCACACCTCTGCATCATTAGGACAATAGTGACCTCTAGTGTTCTAGAAGGTAGACCATCTAGATCAGCGACATACCTAACTTCTCTGGCAGCCACTTCGGTCTTTTTGTAAAGCAACGTGGGAATAATTTCACAGAAGAAAGAAGAAAAGGGGGCGGGAAAGAGGAGGCAAAAGGTTTGAGGTTAAAAAAAAAAAAGAAAAAGAAAGAGCCGATTCTAACGTTCTCCTATATATTCCCCAAATTAATTTCCAAACTGATTTTCTCCCTGTAGCCCTCTTTAGAACACAAACTTTAATCCAGTCTTTACAAGGCGTACGAGCACTTATAGAGTGTGGCTCTGACAAACTTCTGGTCGCGGGAACACGGGCTCTGCTCTGGCCCTTTCCCAGCACTTGACCTATGTCTCACTGTCTCCCTGGGAAGTGCCGCTCTGGGGAGTCATACTCCAGGCTTGTGTGGACCTCGGGGGACTGGCCAGTAAGACAGAAGGAAGCCTAAGTAGTAAGTGGTCTTTCTATTTTTCTGTGCAAGCCACAGTGCAGACCTTACGAAGAGGACGCCGCCGCCTCGGTATGCACATTTCAGGGGCTCGTGGCAGAGAGAGAGGATGCGAGAGCGAGCCCGGGATGGGAGGGACCTTGGTAAACCTTCTCTGGAAATAACACAGATGGCTTAATTGTATCTTCCTCCTTTAGGAGTTCCCAGAGCTGGGGAAGGGGGGTGCGCTTCCCTTCCTCCGTCTAGAGAGGCAGCTGAGCAATTGAGCTTGAGCCTCTGATAGCTCCGGCGATTTATTCAAGTTTGAAGAACCGGGTTCCTTAAATACTCAGTGCAGGTGGCGGACCCCGGGTGTCCAGCCCGCCCGCCTATTAAATGAAACGTCTGTCCTCACTCGCCACGGGTAGAGTCCGGATGACAGAGCGTACACTCGGTGCATACTCATTATGCGCTCTCAGGCACCGGGATCTGGGGGCAGGGTGGGGTGTGCTTCCTCCAGGCTTCGGGGCAGCCATTGATCTCAGGGTCGGCTGCACCGGCCGAACTCCGAGGCCGAAAGTCCCGGGCAAAGCCGTCCCCGCCGGCTGCGAGACACCCCAAGCCTCTGGCCGAGGCGGTGCGGTAGCAGGTCCCGGGGACGCCGGGCGCTGCGCCTCCGAGGCGGCCGCATTCGCAGCCCCCGCGGTCCCCGGCTCGGCGGCTCGGGGCCCTCGGTCCCGGGCAGCGGCCCCCGAGCCCGGCGTCCACAGGGGCCCTGCTCGGCCGCCGCGGAGCCCAGGCGGCGGGGCCGAGCCGAGACGCGGAGGGAAGTTTGCGACTGCGGGGAGCGGGGCGGCGGGCTCCGGCAGGCCCGGCTCGGACGGGCGCGGTAACTTTCGGGACGGGGACCGCCGGGGACCGCGCCACCCGCGCCCACCCGGGCCCGCGCCCACGCCGCCCGCCGCGCCGCCCGCGCCCGGGACTCACAGTTTGGAGCTGCTGATCCCAAATGCCACAAGCCGGAGAGCAGCAAAGTCCACACGCCGGGCAGCCGAGGCAGAGAAGCCATTTCCCCGCGCGCCGGGCCCTGCCCGTGGGATGCAGAGCGCAGCCCGCCCGCGCGTCCGCCCGGCTGTCCGTCCGTCCGTCCGCCTGGCCGTGTCCGCCGCCCCGCCGGCACGGGCTCGCTCACTCCATCCCGCGCCCGCCGCCCCCGCCCCGGCCGGCCTCCTCCCGGGCCGCGGCCGCAGCTGCACACCCGCCGCCGGTCCGCCCGCCGCGCCCGGCTCCTCTCGGCGAACGCGAACCGACGCGAACCCGCTCGCGACCACGGCGCCCGGCTCGAGCCGCGGCGGAGCCACCTGGGCGCGAGCGGACCGCGCGGCGCCGCTTATAGGCGAGCGGAGCGCGGCGCCGCCCCCGGCCCGCCCCGCGCGGACAGGCCTGGGCGGGGCCGCGGGCGCGGGTTGCGGGCGCGCGGCGGCCTCGCTCCTCCCGGGCGCCGCCCCCGTCCCACCCTCGCCGGGGCCGGGACGCCGAGTGCAGCCCCGGCTGCGGCGAGGTCGGCCGCGTCGGGGGCCGAGCCCGGGAGGAAGCGCTCCCGCCGGGCCCGAAGAGGCGCCCTTCCCTCCGCCCGGGCAGGGGCGAGCGGCGGCCCGCGAAGGCGGTGACTCCCCCGCCGGCGCCCAGCCGACCTCGGCTCCTCTTCGCGGCCTCCAGTCCGCGCCCCGCCGGCGCTGCATCCGGGCGCGGAGCTGCTGAGCCCGGCGGGTCCTGGGCGCGCCAGAGGTGGGAGTGAAGGGACCGGGGTGTGGTGGGGTCCAGGGGCCGGCGAGAGTGGGAAGCGGGGGGCTTCGTCTCCGGAGGATTAACGTTCACAAAGAAGGAGACACTGGTTCTAATTTCTTTCTGGAAACTGCCTGTTTTGAAATCCCGGTTCCGCCTTTGGCATCTGGAGTGCGTCTGGGAACACTCTTGCTTTATGGTAAATTAACTTATTGTTATTATTATTTTTAACGGAAGCTGTGAGACAGCTGTCAAACCTTAACACAATGAGGGACCGTGATGGTTTCTCCTCCGTGAGGCTCACAGTCAAGCGAGGGCTGAAAGACCGACCCACTTCGCAGGAAGTTGATGTCTCTTCGCCTCTCTGCCTTCACGCCCTCAGCGTTAGCGCTTGTGCAGACTATCTGACGAGATTCCTGTCAGCCTCGGTCTTCAAGCAGCTGGCTGCACAGTACTGCAGGTTGAGCTGGGCTGGGAGGTTCTGTAGAAATCCCGAGGTTAACGCTGTGATTTTAGCTAGAGCTGGTCTCACATGTTAAAGGATAGTTCCATGACAGCTGGATCCGTGAGCCATTCTTACTGAAGAAGGAATCCTGAAGCTGTTACCGGTTGTAGTAAATGTCCCTCTTAGAGAAGAGCTTATGGGGGAAAGAATTGTGTGAGCGAGGCGAGTCTCCGCTAAGGAAGCTGCTCCCGCGGGAGCTTTAGGTGTAGGGGAAAGCCACGCTCAGACGCGATGAACCCCAAAACCAAAGCTGAGGTGATTCAATGAGTTGCCCCGTTGGTGGAGGGTGCAAAGAGGGGGAGGATGAGGAGGTCTCCAGTTGAGTTCTGTCAGCTTGCTTTGAGTATGCGAGGTTGAGAGACTGGGTGGGCTAGTTTAGGTATCCTAGAAAGTTTTGAGGGAACTTATCCGGCTTTGTGTACTCCAAGTGTGTGAAATAAAATAGTACAGTTATAGTTTAAATTCCCTTTGAGTTCTTGTCGCATAGCACTCATCTCCCATCGAATCTACAAGCAGACTGCTAACATGGTACAGATCATTCCTTTAGTATTTTATGCTTTTACCACATGTATCAGCCAGCTTCCTGATGCTGACACACAACACCTAACACTTGGAATTTGAAGAAGAAAAGGTTTGGTTGGCTCGGGTTTTCCATCTCTGATTGGTGGGCTCTTCAGTAGAAATGTGAGGGAAGGATGTAGAGGCACAAGCTGCCGGGCTTATGGCACAGGGAAACAAAGCAGGGAGCAGGGCTGGAGAGGAAGGCCTGAGGGCCCACGTGCAATATCCCAGGCCCTGCCTCTGCAGCCCTTCCTGAGGCCAGGAGAGCACTTTACCTTCCTCCAGCTGATCCTAAGCCAATGACTTTCACCGACCAGGATTAACTGTCAGACCACATATATTTACATCCCTAAACAATATATAGTAACGCATTCACTGCAGGCAACACAGAAATGGTGTCAGACTACTTATGTTGTACTTTGCAATTTAGGTAAAGACAGACTAGAGCCATTTGCACACTTAGCTACATACATTCTTGGTTCTTTCATCTTAACTGCTCCATTATAGTTCACTGTATGTCAGAATGTACTCATTAAGTCTTCTTTTTATGATTTACAGATTATTTCTAGGATTTTTCTCTCCCTCAATATAAATTCAATCTTGTTCCAATCTGTCATTTCGCCTCCCATTTCATACTAGGACTTATGAATTGGAGGCAATATTTTACTTCAGTTTCCAGAAGTATTGCAGCTATTCTGTGAAACAGTCGACCCTCAATTCTCACTTCTCATTGTTAGTCTAGCAGCATGGGTGATTCCCCATGTGCACCTCTACCCCATTATTCCAGGACATTTTCTAAATAGAATATTGAAAGCCAGAGAACACAGGTTTTAGTAACTGTGTTTAAAGTTCCTGCAAATCATTACAGTTTCTACAGCTGTCCAAAGCCAAAAGGTTAGTTAAATACAGTATTTCAAAAATCATCCCAAAGTCAATGATGTCATTTTCTACCAAAAATGACTTCATCATCTGTGCCAATAGAGTGTACTTGTAATATTTGTTAAAAGGTACTCAGGGAAATTTCTTACAGAAGCCCCCTACTGTGAGTGATTGTCAGGTTAGAAAATATTAGCCCATTTTTGGTAGGGATTCTTACATAGACCCAGTGTATGCTAAATAAATTTCAGCTAATTTAAAGACTATTTACAGTTGTAGCTCCCTCCCTCAAACACACCTGTTCTCAGAAGAACTTTGAGACTTAAACAAGCAGACATTTGTCTAAGATTTGTTAACATTTTTGTAAGAATACTGCAGCTCAGAAGGAAGTGAGTCGTAAACAGCTGTTTCTTACAGTATTTTAAACAAGGCCATCTTCTGGGGCCCTTTTGGCAGTAAGTTTTTTTTTTTTTTAATCAGCACTGGAAAAATAATCACTATCCAAACTGTCTTCATTCAGATTTATATTTATCTACTAAAATTCTGTAAGTCTCGGTGTCTGATAAATTCACCTTTCACATAGTGAAGGAGAAGCTGGCTAATCCCCTTCTCCTCCTTCTTTTACATATGGAATAATTCTCATTTGCGGAACACCATATTTTGGAGAGGCTTAATTTGTCTGCACAGTTCTACTGAAATAGGAAATGGAAATAGGGAAACTGTCACTGAAACCCTGGAAGGCTGCATTTTCAGATGGTAAGTCTAGACATCTTCATGGCTTGAACTTTTACCTGAAAACTTAGGAAAATTTTTTTTTAAGGAAATAAATGAAGTACTTAAGATTGTACTTCATTTTTACTTTGATTTTCTCTTGAGCCACTCTATTCTTTCCCCCTTAATGGAGGAAGAAGGAAGCCTTTCTCACATGGAATCATAATCTCAAATGTTCAGCAAATATCTCACCTCATGGATTCTGTAAGCCTCTTGGGAAGCAGAGACAAAGTATGTTTGGTCACCGCTGCTTTATGAAGAGGAAGCATATATTGACATGTTAAATCTCATGCACATTTAGTGGCTTTAACCCACCGGGTACTGGAAATGACATTAGCCCTTTCTATTTCCTTGATATTTATAGAATTTACAGGTTAAAGTCACTGTAACATGTGGATAATGGGATGTTTGTAAGAAAAATCCATGTGTGCACACAGCTGGCTTCTTTATTTCAGGCACCAGCACTTTTGGATCATTTGACATTATGCATTACTTTGGTTCTAATGATTGATAGATAACTTCTGTTGCCATTTGCTGTCGATATTTTTAAAAGAATTGATTCTTAAATTTTTGGTATGGTAAAATGTTTTCCTTTTAATCTTCTTTTCTTTATATTTTCATTTTTGGTTTTGGTATATTTTTTTTCTTGATAGTGTGTCCTCAGTAATACATCACAACATGTAAGAAAAAGAAACAAGATTCCTGCTTTCCAAAGGCTTTAGGGAAGATATGAAAACATCAAGATAAACATAAAAATTAGGGTGATTGTGTGCCAGATTTCCAAGACTGTAAGTGATACATGAGTTTCTAAGTAGTCAAAGGTGTCTTCCCTGGGGAGGAGAAGTTGCAGGTGGCATCCTGGGTCAATTCTTTGTCTCTTTGGGGCTAAAGAGATTGAGTCACTCTGAGCCACGAAGCTTGTTATTTAGGTCAGGTCAAGTGAGGTGTATTTGCCTTAGCAGGAAAGTCAGATTTTATTATAATGAAGACAAATGTCTGCTTTTATGGAAGAATGAACACTCACGTTAATGTCTATGAACTTCAGCCACGTGCTGAGAAAAAGTTAGCTACAACTTGTTTCCTCTATTTCTTTCTTTTAATTCTAGCTCACATTCAACCTTCTTACTACATTACTGATTCTTGACATCAAAACTAGTCTACTTCATGCCAGTAACACAACTGTTTCCATGCCATGCCTGGTACAAGTTGCTCTCGGCTGGCAGGTCCACCACACTGTTTTTGCGCATACTGCTCTTTCCTTTTCCTTCTTTACACTGGAGGATTCTGAAGTACAAAGTCAGCCTGAAATTTACTGTCAAGGTCTCTGTTGATTACTTGCTATGCTTCTGTTCATGTTTCCCTATTTCTCAGTAGTTTTTCAAGTATTTAACTTTGAGTCTTTCACATACGTAGTAAGTTTTCAAGAAATGTGGATGTCTAAATAATGCTGTATAAGAGAAAGTCTTGTCATCTCTTTCAGAAATTGCATTTATCCCTCATTCTTCTTCATATACCAGTTTAAGAGGCTACTTTGTGGGTCATTGTCCTTATTAAATATATTGTGGAAGTCAACATCTCAATGACATGAAAAATCAATAGAAATGAAATTTTGATTAGCATTTTGATAGTGCATTCTCTGCATATATTTCTCAAACATCTGGTTGTATTTTTAGTGGGAGTTCACATTCTAAAATACCTAGATAATTACATACAAAACAATAGGCCATAGAAAAAGAATCTCTCTATTCTTCATCAATTTCTGTCTCTTTCTAACAGAACTTCTGCCAGTAAGGCAGTTGTGATACATTTTATGCTGCAGAAAAACTTGTGTAGAGGATACAAATGTAGTGTTCTGTGTATAAATAGAAATTCTGATTATGAATCTTGATTTTGAAGGTCACTGGTGTGAGATCTTACGGTACAACTTGTTCTCACTGAGATTCAGTTTCTACACCTAAACATTATGACTTATGAAAAATCTTTTCCATGGTATTTGTGCATATTTAATGGACACATGCATATAGCAATACTTTTGTTCTATAATTCAGTTTATAAACATTATGTCTGAGCGCAAAGAAGATAATATATTCAATCTATAATCACTAGATTTATGTTATATTTTATTTGTCAATCCATCTCTGGAGTAAAAATACATGCAAACATCTAAAAACTCATTTATCTTAAGGGGGATAATTCACTACTCAAGAAATCACAATAATTCTGTAAACAAGCATTAATTTACCAAGAAACACTAATATATCTAGACTTGTGTCATTTGCTTTTGGTTAAATAAATGCTACAAGCAAATTGCTTCTGTCTTTGAGATTCTTATACTTTCCCCGATTTCTAGGTAGGAGATGGCATAAATAAATACTGGTAATGAGTCCAGGTAGAAAAGGAGCAATCTCATCTTGTTATTATTTTTTGAGTATAGCAAAGTGGCAGATATTGATTTTCTGACCAAAATCCAGATCCAACTTCTTTGATTACAAATGCAGTGGAGAAGAAACCATGATTGGAGCAGGCCTACCACCTCCTTGTGTTTCCTGTTGGGAGAGATTTTTCTGGTGCCTGATATGGGGCTCAGTTATGACCAGTGAGAATCACATTTTTTGTGTGTGTGAACTAAAAGCTCATTATCCCTTCAGTTTCCCCCACAGCATGGAAAGTACCTTACAAGGGGATGGAGTTGGACATGATAGCTCATTTAGGATCATGGGGGACTGTCCAGGAAGACAAAAAGGCAGAAGACAAAAAGTCATGTTCTTGAGCTCTAAGGAGAACATTGAGAACAGCAGGGTATGCTAGTTAAGCCACTGGCATTTAGGCTGTCTAGAGGGAAATAAAATGGCATTCATTAAGTATCAACCTACAACAGACGGTTTGACTTACTCTCTCTTTTTGAATTGTAAAGTCAGTGGTATTAGCTACAATTGGCACAGGAGGCTCATGAGACTTGTGAAGTGTGAGTAACACTGTACACAGCACAAAACAATCAATTAGAAGATTTCAGCTTTGACCTTCTGATTTCACAATCCTGGCCTGTCATTCCGTTGTTTTGTTCCTCTAGTATTGAGAAATGAAATAAATCTACTCAAATATATCTATGTTTAATTTCTTCATTTGAACACAAATGTTTTTGACACTATGACTTAGTGTGTGTACATGCATGAGTGCATATTTGTTTGTGTCCATGAGCGTGTTCATGCATATGTATTTCATATCTGCAATGAATCCAGGGATGTTGCACGGAGCCGCACCCTCCCTGCGCTGTGCCTGTGCCCCCTTCCATTTTCATGCTGAGACATATGGCATATAGGCCCACACTGGGCTCGAACTTGAGACCCAGCTGCTACCATGGGGTGTGTGTTTAATTTCTTCATTGGAGCTCAAATATAACCGACAACTTGACTTTTACATAAAAGAAAATCTGCAGGATCACTGAAACCCTTGTGTCTCCAGGGAATAACTGTCTCCTCACCCGCTGTGATCTTGCCAAGTTTGTTAAAATTAATGAAGAACAGCAGGTATCTGTTCTATCCCTAGTGCATGCCTGATCTTTAAGTAAGCCGGGCCAACATCTGAGCAGATCGGTGCCAGACTTAACTATGAAAATTTGTCTACAAATTTATACCATTTCCAAGGATATGCTTTTTTATCCAGGAAGTAAATATTTCAAAGGAGAAAGATTTGATTTCAAAGGATTATTTTATTGTGCAACCTAATCCCTATCATGTATGTCCTTTTATCCCTTTGCATTTAAATCAACATAGAACAGGGAAGAATATCCACAATATGCTTTTTGTTGACATTTTAATAAGGTGGGATGAATGTGAGCCTAAAGCCAGCAGGGGGTGTGTTGACTAGTAGGAACAAAGTGCACACAGGTCTGAAGCTGTAGCATGTGACATTTCATAGGCTGTTGAATTATCACTCATTTAGGGGAAGTAGTAGAAGGAAGGCAGGAGAAAGTATCAAAACAGAAAACACATCTGTTGAGGACTTATTTTAAAATCATGCTGATCTCCCTTGCATTATGTCATTAAAAATCACACAACACCTAAAATTATAAATATTTGCAATTGTCCAGTGTATTGGATAGCATTACTCTTGTTCCTTATTAAAATTAGCATACATGAGCTTTACAATGAAAAGCTTAAATTTTTAAAAAAACATTTTGAAGGCATACAATGTAGTAAATATATTTCCAAGGTTCACGATACACCATTCTGACTTATTATATTTTCTGGATAGTGTATTTAATTTTTTTCTTCCTATGTAATTTGAATCACTGTTCCTCAAGTGGTGGCTCAGAGAGACACTGTAGCTATCAAATTAATTAGGCATAATCTCTGATTGTGAGGAGGTCATGACACACTTCTGAGGACAAATGCCTTCAAACAGAATGGGAAACTTGCTATGGATAATGTAAATATGGCCAATTAGCTACTTCTTTAGGGTCTACTTCTACAAATTCAACCAGGCTCTGATCGGAAATATTTGGGAAAAAGGCACCTGTACTCTTCAAGTATAGATTTCTTGCCTTATTATTTCTTAGCAATACAGTGCAATATGTTTGCATTGTGTTAGGTATTCACTTAGGTATAGTTTTAAACATGAGAGGAAATACACAGCATAGTTCTAAATACACCATTCCATGCTAGACAGTGGAAAATCATTGGATTTTTGTTGTCCACCAAATTCTCACAGAGAATGCAGGAACCTTGAGCCTGAAAAATGCTTCAAAATTATAGATACTGGGAATTTTACCGTACGAGTGAGATAAAATCACGTAAGTTGAATGTGTCTTGATTCAATTCAAGACTAATGATCTCACTAGACGTATCATAATGTGCAAGGAGATGCCAGAGTCCAGAGGGACAGGGCGTTGCTCTCTGTCTTCACACAGTTTAAGAAGACAGCATCTAAGCAAGAAAAGAGGAGAAAACTTTGTGGCTTGTTTTGGTATAACACACAAGCTATGGATAGTTTTATTATGAAAATTTGTTCATTAAAGTCCTGTCTCTCAAGCTTTTATGTTCACTATAAAAATAAAAGTTTTTCCAGGCTGGAGGGTTAGCTCAGTGGTTCCAGCGCCTGCCTCGCAAAGTCAAGGACCTGAGTTCGATCCCTGGTAACCACATATAATGCTGGGCGTGGAGACATGCCCACCAACAATCAACACCGCATACCACAATGCCAGACGTGGTGGCTCACGCCTGCAATCCCAGAACTCAGGAGGCAGAGACAGGAGGATTGCTGAGTTCGCGGCGGCTTGCCTGGGCACCATAGTGAGCTCAGGGCCAGCCTGAACTACAACGCGAGACCCTGTCTCAAAAAGCAAAAGTAAAATAAAATTAAATTTAAAAAAATAAAGGTTTTTCACAAATGGATTAATGTATTGGACTATCACACAGTACCCTACACATAGGCGCAGTTTTATCTGTCAGGATATGTCATTTGATATAAATGTATATATCATTGATTGCATAATTTATGTAATCAAGAATAGGTGATTTGGTCCAAGAGCTTATGTAGTTAATCAAAAGCTGTTATTGCAGAGCTGTAATATACAGTGAGCTGTATATTTGAATTTGTAGAATGTTAACGTGGAGTAGTTGCCGGGGCCTGCCGGCAGTCAGACAGTGCCTGAGTCGGGGGGTGAGGATTAAGAAAAACACAAGACAGACAAAGACAGACAAAGATGGGATCAGGAGGACCTCTCAGTCAGTACCGAGCAGGTGCCGTGTTTATTGATCAGGCTATATTTATACTGATTTAGAAGGGTAATGTGACATCAATAATGGTTACTATAATTTTACACATTTATCATTTGGTTGGTAGAAACAAAAGTAGGTAATCAAGAGATCAGTACATTTCTTAGGAACAAGAACAGAAACAGTTGGTAACTATAAACATGATCATAAGACTGGAATCAATTTCTCAAAATGTCAAACTAGAATTTTCTTAAAACTTTTTCATAACTCTAACTTCACTGTACTACTTTCTGTTAATGCTTAACTTCCAGAAGAATTAGCACATCCATCATTCTGCTAACTCCATGAAACTCCATCCTAGCCCACGTAGAACTGAAAGAGAAACAATACGTTGCCAACCTGAGAGAAAACAGTCAGCGGGCCCAGCACAGGAATAGGGGAATTTTCCCGGAGCCAGAACATGTTTTCTGGCGGTCACCCAGGGCAGCTCCTTGTTAGAGCAGATCCTCTGGTATATTCGGGGCAGCACCGTAAAGTGCAGACCCCTGACTCAGGAGTTATTCCCCAAAACCCCAGGCATAAATGCCTGGTCCAGTTACACCATGCTGAGCTGCGTCCCACAAGTAGTAAGGTTCATTTTGGGAAACTGATATATGTATCTAACATGTTAATCACTTTCAATCCTATCATGCCCTTTTTTCTATCTTCCCTTTCCTCAACCCTTTTCTCCTTCACCAAAAATTTACCTTCTCACTTCTTTTCATCTCTCCTGAAATTGACAAATTAAACAATTAATCTATTTACTTTAGAATTCTCACAGAAGAATTTTACTTAATTTTCTGAGACCTCTGACTATTTTGCTTGACACGATGGTCTCTAGTTCCATTCATTTTTCTCCCCATAGGACCCGAACTATTCTTCACGACTCAGTAATATTCCGTTCAGTTTGGGTGCCACATTTTGTTTATTCATTCTTCTGTTCCCCGGCATCTAGAGTGTTGTCTCTGCTTAGCTACTGTGAATCATGCTGCTGTAAACACAAACATCCTTGTATTGTGACACAACACTCTTTAATTCTGGATCACGGAGTATCTCTATTTTCAGGGGGTTTTTAATTTTTTTTGTTTTTTTTTAACTTTTGGCGGCATTTCTATGCTGATGGCCACAGTACAAAAAGAAAAAAAAAGCCCAACACACACACACACACACACACACAGCGGCATACAACACAACCCTGGGCCTACAGACCAAAACTGCTCTGCTGCTTGCTTTGTGCCACACACGAGCTTTTATATTTTTGCTTGTTTGTTTGTGTGTTGGAATTGAACCTAGGCCCAGAGTATGCTAAGCATGCTCTGTACCACTCAGGTGACTTCCTAGCATATTTTTCACATTTTATAATGGAAAAAGAAAATCTAGCAGAAGTATTGTCTCGTGACACATGGAAACTGCAATAAAATAAAATAACTATAGCAAAATATAGCAAAATGAAATGTTGGTGCCCATGATAAATTGTTTTGTTTTGGTTGTTTTGAACATAACCACTTTGATTTGTTGGTGTTCTCTCTCTTTTTTTGCACTAGCACTTGTGACTCAGAAGTTACAGCAGGAGCCACATGGGCTGGGGACGAGGCGAGGGAGCTTTGTGACAGAGGGCGGCCAGCTTGTGTGAAACCGTGACATCACAGAATACCTAAAACCTGTGTAAGCGCTACATTATTTCCTGTCTGTGTATTTAAAAAGTTTACTTTCCCCAGTATATTCTGCCAGTACAATAGTAGACAAATGATAAGATATAAAAGACTATAATATAAAGAGCAAGATATGGCTCATTTATTGGTTTAGAATTTTGTAGCAAGATTGTTTGCTGGATCAGATACTCAGTGATAATTACAATAACAAAACAACCCAGGGTTTGGAAAATAACCAATGTTATTTATAAACCAGGTAATATTATTTAGAATGTCTTCAAAGCATTTCTTCCTCATAAACTGCATTTAGATGTTTAAGTCATTACCAATTTCACTTCCTTCAAATACAGAGAACAATATGGAGTGGTTCTTGTTCCCTGATGAGAAGAAATAAAGACACTGCATTAACTTCTCAAAACATACAAAAAAAACCAAACAACCATATAAATACAAATCAAAACTTTCTGTGATTCAACATCATCCCATGTTTTTGGTGGATGCTTTTATTTTAGTACTTATTGTGACATTTCCAACTTACAGAAAACATGCAGCCACAATACAAAGACGTTCCCTATGGTGGTTTAGATCTGAACTGGACCCAGAAGCCTCCTGTGTTTGGAAGCTGGGTTCCAGGGTGCTGCGCTCACCGGTGCTGGTGGGAAGTGGGCTCTGAGGGGAAGAGGTGGCCCTGGGGGCGGACCTGGAGAGGTGCATCTCCTGCCTGCTCCTTGCTTTCTCTCTGAGTCCAGGTAAAGAGGAAAGGAAGGAAGGGAAAGGGAGTGGAGGGGAGAAGGGGAGGAAAGGGAAGGGAAGAGAAGGGCAGTTTCCTCAGCAGGCCCTTCCGCACATCTTTCTGTCTAGGATCCCACCAACTCTGGAATGAAATCACTACACGCTGTGAGCTAGAATGAACGTCTCCTCTAACAAACTTCTCTGCCTCCCTGTGTCGTCACTGTGTCTTGTGAAGGAGAAAATGACTAAGACTCCCATATATATTTTCAGGTGTTTTTTTAAACTGTCTCATTTGTCTAATAATGAAGTATTTCTCCCCTGCCTGACTCCCCCCACACACACATCTCTCTATATATATGGCCATCAACTCCTAAAATTTCTCTAGTTCTGTGACTCATCCAACACCTGGATGAACACAAGGGAAGCCGGGATGTATGGCAGGCTCTCTCTCTCTCTCTCTCTCTCTCTCTCTCTCTCTCTCTCTCTCTCTCTCTCTCTCTCTCTCCCCCCTCTCTGTATGTGAGAAAGAAAAAGACAGGCAGACAGTCAGATAGAGAGATGGGGGGGGAGAGAGAGACAGACAGACAGAGAGACAGAGAGAGAGACAGAGAGAGAGAGAGACAGAGAGAGAGCAGACCTGAAGGTTCCTGAATACTTGTGGTTAAATGTTTTGTCCCAGCTGGACAATCAATCAAAATTACATGGCACAGAGAGGAGAACATCTCCAAGGCACTGGGAACCCACACCTGGGGAAGACAGTGCTGTCCTGGGGTCAGGGAAATTTCCCAGGGCCAGTGACACATGTGGAGAACTGAGACTCGGGGAGGATGGCACAGCTTTACATTTAATAAGACGGAGTAGAGTGCTGGAGGGAGGAAACCAAAGTCACCCATGACCTCCAAACAGAAAGGTTATTGAGCAAAGATTCAGATAATAAAACAGTGTGATATGTGTATCACCCCTTTCTTTCTTTCTTTCTTTCTTTCTTTCTTTCTTTCTTTCTTTCTTTCTTTCTTTCTTTCTTTCTTTCTTTCTTTCTTTATTTCTTTCTTTCTTTCTTTCTTTCTTTCCTCTTTCTTTTGAGTGACGGTGGTCTGTTATTTTGCATTTCATAGTTTTTTGGTTTCAAGTGTCATTTGGGCCATCTTCTGTAGATGAACTAATTCTCCTAGATGTACTAACAGCTAACATGAGATAGCATGCAAGTCTTCTAATGAATGTGTTTTCACATTGGTTTCCTA
>PVIC010028299.1:0-23317 GCA_004025085.1 Thryonomys swinderianus
TTAGCTGAGGTTTCTGGATATTGGGGAGATTGGTGACAGGAGAAACTACAGTGAGCTCTAGAATCTTTCATATGCCAATGTTTTGGAAGTGAACCCTCAGGCTAACAGACTAAAAATAGGTGTCAGCCCTCTCAGCAGTCTCTAAAAAATGGTGCTTAGGATGTGGCAAGGGCAGAACAGGTAGTTCACAAAACATCCTTGAAGTAATATCCCAATACTTACTCATCTCATCTCACCTCAAGCTGGCCAGTTTTGTTTGGCACCTTCAAAGCCAGCCTGCCATAAAACTTAACTTTCCTTGAGCTTCAGATGCCCCATGGGTTTTTATGAACTACCTTTTGTAAGGTCTGAGGCGGTGATTTGTTTGGCAAAGAAAGGTTCCTTTATGTTAGTGTCTTTGTGTAGTCAGGAACCAGAATGAGTAAGCTGAGTATTTGGGGTACTAGATATGGATGCCAGTCAAGCTAGCATTAGGACTTCTAAGTCCATAAATTCTTGGAGTAAAAATACTAGATACAGGGGTGAGAATGTAGCTGAAACATCAGAACTTCCAATCCTTTCTTCTATTTGTATGACATAGCAAAGAGCACTTTTGTTCATTTCTCATATCCTTACTGGCTATCCCAGGACCAGCCTAGCCACAGCGGTGAGGCTGCCCTTGGGGAGCCAATGAATCTGCCCCGAAGTGTTGTCAATGCATAGCCTGTTTGAAAATGCAGCCTGCAACTTCTCTGACCTCTGGACAATCCAATGATGTGCTTCACAGGCTGGTGACCAAACCCCCGTCTAGACTGCTCCCTTGGCAGTTGGGTCATCACTATGTGCCTCAGGTGTCCTTTCCCTCCCCAAGGGTTCACACACTAGCAAGAAAAGGGGCCAGGTCTGCCTGGAGAATCAGTCTGTTGAGCTAACCCCACTCTGGTCAGGTCACAGATGGAAAACTGAGAACAGAAGGTGAGAAAACAAGTTCAGTGTTCACATGATTATTCTTGTTTATTGAGGTCTGTTTATTCTCAACGGGTGCTTTTTCCTCCAAGTAAACAGAGCAGGCGTAAATATCTATAATGAATAAATTTATTGTCTTACAAAAATCATTGTCTAGAAATATGGGAATACAAGAAAAGATATTTGCAGTCAGGTGTCTGGTGGTCAACAGCCAGTACAATTCATACAGAGAGAAATCCGAGATTCTAAACCCATGTGACAAATTCTTCCTAACAGATGTTAAAGCTTTTAACCCAAAAGGTTTGTGTTTTCAAGCACATTGCAGAGGATCAGGGATTTATCATTAACACTGATTTGTTGTCACTGAATGTTTATGATACCACTTTGACTAAAGAGGTACATGATATGAAGCATAGTCAAAACTTAATACATTAAATTGTTATAGAGGCAAATGATATATTTAACATTGTCTTAGTACTGTAGTGTCTAAGGCACTTTCTGTAATGTCAGTTTGCTCAACTATCAACCAAAAACAGAATGCTAAAGTGTTCACTGTAACACTGTCCAAAGGGAAGGGAAAAGGAAAACTGAAAAAAGGATTCACACCCACTGGCATGTCAACATTCAGGCAGATGGCATCTGTTCTTGAGGTCCTCTAACCTCGCTGATGAACTTGGAACAAGCCTTGGACACAAAACCAACATTCCCATTTTGGGCTCAAAGCAGTGGCTGAATTTGCAAGGTCAGCATGAGGGCCTGGCTGGCGAGGAAGGGCCTTCTGCTAGCTCCTGTGGGGCCACGGCTGCTTGCTCCTGGACGAGGAGGGCATAGGCCAAACCGACACTTGAGAAGACCATCTGGAAGTCACTATGATGGCTGCCACCTGTGGCCTCAGTGGTGTCATGGCCACTACCTCTCTATGCCCAAACCAGCCCTGGCCGGGGACGGTTCACATGAGTAGATGCCGGGACACCACCAACTCGAGGGGCGGAGCTACCTCTCGGGAGATAGGCATGGTAACACTAAATGGACACGGCTTTCCCCAGTCCAACCCACCCCTCCTAATCTGTCCAAAGCCCCTTTCACAGTTTGCTCACTGGAACAGTGATTATCATTTGAAGGATATGAGAGAAACAAGTGCAGTTTAGGTTCCACAATGTTCTAAGAGACTGGATGTGGCTGAGGAGTCGGGGCCACATGAACACAGAACTAAGTTACCTGTCTGTATGACAGAGAGCATGCAGAGCGACGGAGCAACGACCACGGGGCTGCCCCCACGACCCGGTGACTGGCAACGAAGGGTCTGGAGTTTGTTTTAAAAAGGGTTCTCCTCTTAACATGTATTATAAAATGGTCTCTTGATGAATATATGGAAAATAGATGCAATGATGAGACAATCTGTTTAATATGTGTCTTGTGTATGTATATATATAAAAAGGGGAGCAATTGTACCTAATTGAAGCAGGATACAGTCTGCGTGGGCTGAAGCCTGAAGACACGGTCGATCTTTCCAGAAGGAATCCTGAAGCTTGCCGATTCCTAAGCCTGTAGGAGGTACCAGGTAGCTGACGCTGGTTGAGTTCCTTTGTGTCCCACTGTATCGCCGCCTCTGGCCTCCTGTGACTATTCCGACTGGGGCGGCTGTGTCTCATTGACATCACTGGTCTTACTTTCTGTGTCATCATCTGACAGCTCCAGGGAAGCCCCTTCAATGTGCAGCTGGCGCCGGCCAGACCGGCTTGAAGAAAAGCTGATTGGGCCGCCCCGTCTGGGAGAGCAGAAAGCAGATGAGGGTGAGTAAAGGCTCAAATAGTCACAGCAGTCAAGTTTAACTCTGAATTGGCAGTTTTCTATTTCTTCCTCACCCTGGGGTCCTGCGCTGGCAGGTATAGCTGGGAAAGGCTTTGTGCTTTTCCTCCCCTGCCAATGTCATCCTGGCCAACACAACATGGAGCAGGGGCCTGGGGATGGCTTGATTCAGCCCAAGCCTGTCTATGATAGAAATGGTAGTGAAGATGGATTATGACAACCTCTACCGGTAACCATCCTTTTCCTAGAAAAGGGCCAGAAAACACCAACTAACTGTACTTGGACTTTGTATCTCACATATGGTCTCTGTCATACGGACTTTGTGGTTTTCAAAAAGCCCTTAAAAAGCTGGTTGGGCATCATGGCACATGTCTATAATCCTAGCACCCAGGAGGCTGAGGCAGGAGGATCACCTGAGAATTCAAGGCCAGCCTGAACTACATAGTGAGATCCCATCTCGAAAACAAAACAAAATCCTTGGTCTGGTGCCTTAGCAAGTCACAGGTTGAGCATAACCACTGGCCAGCTGCTGACCTCCTAGTTTGCCTGTTTTTCTGTGGGGAACAGTTTTGCTTAGAGCTTCCATGCTGTGCCGTCCCTGGTGGGAGCAGGGTAATGGGCTGATGGTGCCTGTTCCTGTGAGGAGCTGGTGCCATTCGTTAGAATGGAGCGTGGGACCTCTCCTCATGCAAGGATAGATGGACACTTGACCCCTAGCTTTCCAGCCCTGTGTGCTGTACTGGTCTGGTCTACTTGTAAATGGCAAAGATCATGAGTGGCCCGCCCCTCTCGTGTGCTCCCTACACACTCCTATCAAGGAAGCCTCAGACAGACTGGCCATTTCTCAGCTTCTGCAGACCAGGCTACCAAGTTCCTTATGCCAGTTCAGCGTGTCCTCGCCAGGCTCACCTCAGCCGGTTCTTCAGGGTGCTGACCTCACGGCTCAGGCCTTCGTTGGCCTCAGTAGCGTCATCCAGTTCCCGCTGGAGCTTTCTCCGGGATGCATTTGCACGCGTGGCTTCCTCTTCAGCCTCCTCCAGCTGGCGTTTCAGCTGCTTCATCCTGGTGTTGGCCTTCTCTATCTTGGGGTCACAAGAATCAAGACCGCAGAGCAGTGAATCTAGTACCAGCCTCTGTGCACCTGAGTGTGTCAGCAGTCTGCACAGCAACCTTGTGAGCCACGTGGGCATGCTCACATTTGTGTGCACATTGATGTTTGGGGGCTGGCCTGCAGCTTTTTTTAAACTTGCCTACCAACAAAGCCAGTATCTGCAGAAGAAACTAAGTTAACAAAATTCAAACCCTTTATTCACAAATTTCCTCCAGAAAAATGACCTAATTTTTATATGAAAATCAATATGGATTATGAAAGAATTCCTACTCCTGCAAATGCACAGGTGCCAACAGTGCGGATTATCACCAACTGCAGGATGTGTTTCACAACTCTTGTGAAATAATGTTCAGACATCACATCTGGATACAGGTACGGAGCGGCTGTGGGAGCCATGAGCTCCAAGGGCCTCCCCATCATACCCTTCACTCCTGAATGCACAGGTACCAGCCTGTGCCCCATGGATCCAGTTTCACACCTGTCTGGAACTGCTTTTGGTATTGCTAGACCTTGAGGGTGAGGACAGAGAAGAAAGCCTACGGGGCCTGACTAGAGCAGGAGACCCCAAAGATTGTGAGCCTCAAGTTCTGTCCACCTTCTTGCCCAGTGTGTGCAACAGCAAGACTCAGCACAGAGGAGTGACCTGGAGGGAGGGCACAGCACTGAGGCCACAATGGGTACAAACCCAGCCGTAATGCAGCCAGTAAGCACGGTTCTATGTGGTGGGTATTTCTCTTCACTGCCTCCTGCGTCTAAGTCAGCCAGTATTTCATGACTCCTTATGAGTTGCAATTATTCTGGGTGCCAGGGAGGTAACACACTGTGAGAAATCTTGGCACTCATGAAATGTCCATTCTAGTGGAAGAAACATGGTAACTTCAAAATTCAGGCCTCACACCTCAATGCCTCCAGACACCTGCCTCCCTTCTGTATCATGTACTAAGTGCCCCTCACTTTACCACTTCTATCCCCAGCATCCACAAATGCCTGGTGGGGACATGAGATCACACATATTAGTTGAAACATTAGTTTTAAGACTTATAAGCAGTATTTTATACTATTTATAGCCTGTACAGCCTGCCCATGCTAAAGTATTTCCAGGGGGGTTGAGATCTTGCCCTGCTTTTTTCACATACCTGTTCTTTATACTGATCGGCATGTCGGCGCTCATCTTCAACCTGCATGAAAATTTCTTTCAATTTCTTTTCAGTGCGACGGACCAGTTTGTTGGCAGCTGCTCGTTCTCTGTGAAAATAATAACAGTAGTGAAAATAATAACAGTTTTGAAATTCTTGAAATTATATTTTAGTGGGGCAAAATAGTTTTTAAAGTCTTTTTTCTTTGGAAGAAGACAAATGTTAGAGTATCTTCCAGGACCACTCTTCCCTGACAAGTAAGATTATTAATATGTCCCTCAAACTTCTTCCCTTTGGTCAAAAGAGGAATTGTTTTTAGTTTTTTTTGTTTTTTGTTTTTGAGACAGGGTCTTGCTTTGTAGTTCAGGCTGGCCCTGACCTATGTAGCCCAGGCAAGCCTTGAACTCAGCAATCCTCCTGTCTCTGCCTCCCGAGTGTTGGGAATACAGGCGTGAGCCACCAGGCTCGGCTGTTTTTAGTTTTTTGAGACAGGGTCTCACTTTAGTTCAGACTGGCCCTGCGCTCACTATGTAGCCCAGGCAAATCTGGAACTCAGCAATCCTCCTGCCTCTGCTTCCCAAGTGCTGGGATTACAGGCATGAGCCACCACACCCAGCACTGTGGTATGTGGTACTGATTGCTGGTGGGCGTGAGTCACCACGCCCGGTATTGTTGTATGTGGTTACCAGGGATGGAACCAGAGACCTTGCACTTGCCAGGCAGGTGCTAGAACCACTGAGCTAAAATCTCTGGCCCCAAGGAATTGTCTTTAATGTATCTCTCCAATGCTGACAAGTAGAAGCAGCATGTTATTCTTGCTTATTAAAGGCATGATGCATTTTGCTATGTTACACATAAACCACCTGTTATATTGAATCCAGAGTTAAAAAAAAAAAAGACAAAAACCAGAGCCAGGTGTGGTGGCATGCGCCTGTAACCCCAGCACTATCGAGGCTAAAGCAGGAGGATCACCGTTGAGTTTGAGGCCAGCCTGGTATATGTCTCGAGTTCAAGACTGTGAACTGCATAGTGAGACCCCGTTTTTAGAAAAAGATAAAAACCTTAATATGATCACCAGTCTTCCTAATCTGGAGACCCCTCCACCAAAAGCCCTACTTTATTAAGTGATGATTTCAATTTAGAATTTATTACAATGCTAGGAACTAACACTGAAAAGCAACAAAAAAGCTACAAATCCCATATGTAGTCATTGGTTAGAAGTCAAAAAAACCCACCCTGGTTTAAGTTGGGCTATTTTCCTAAATGGAGAGGTAACTTATTTAAGGACTCCATGGAAAACAGAAATGCCCCTTAAAGGTTATGCAAAAATGTGCTTCTGTGGGGTCAGATAAAAGGGCAAGTTATGTTAATCACAACTAAAAACAAAACCTGAATTGTTTCTTTCAGTCCATGGGAGTGGGAAGTCCTGGGGTATTGGGTTGAGCACATTTGTGAGCTCAGAGCTGGGCCAGACTGCTGGGCTCCAAGCTCCCTAACAAGGTGAACCAGAAGCTTGGCTCTAGCTCTGGTTGATGGTGATTCTAACAGCTCTGTAACTGCCTGCTAATAAGCTATACCTTGCAGTTCCTCAGAAGTACAACCATGCTTCATGTAGCAAAATGGAAAACGTTAAATGATCCTTTTCTATGGGGGAAGAAAAGCTTTATTTTTGTCACATTCCATTTCTTCAGGGTCAGCTTATCTTTTTTGGCTGAAAGCACCTTACAGCTTCCACTCTTGTCTTATGTGCTCTTGCCATCTCCAGCTCTGCACTGGGGAGCTTTCTGAGGGCAAGGGCTTATCTCTTGCCTTTGATGCAGACTGGCCTGGAGGCTGTCAGTCTGTTGTAAATATGCAGTAAGTTTTGGATAATAGCAAAAAAACCTCTTACTTGGCTTCCTGCTCAAGCTGCTCCTCCAGTTGCCCAATTTTGGCTTCCAGGGCCGAGATGGTGGCTTTGAACTTGGACTTGACAGCACCTTCCAGTTCTTGCAGCTTGGCTTTCAGTTCTTTGTTCTGGCGCTCCAGTTGCTGACGTGCGTTGTCACTTTTCTGGGCAGCACTGCGCTCAGCTGCCAACTCTGTGTTGAGTGTGTCCACCTGCAAGAGAGATAAATTTGGTACTTGTGCAAAGAGGAAGCACAGCTCCCACAGGGGACAGGGTACCACACGGCCACCTGTAGAGTGGTCTTCCGGAAGCGATCATTGAGCAGCTCCATGTTGCTCTGCTCTTCTTCCAGCTCCTCCTCCAGCTGTGCAATCCGGGCCTCCAGACGCCGCTTCTCATCCAGCAGTGCAGATCTGGCCAGGGCAAGGGGGAGGTGACAACTCAACAGCAGCGCAACACACACCGGGCCACTCAGGGAGGGCTCCTTCATCACCCAGCTGCTAGTGACCTAATGGTTCTCCTTCCCTTGCACCCAGCCCCGGTCCACTCATAAAGCCTTCCACACTCACAGACCCACAGTCCCCATTCTCTGCTGCCCACATCTGTTTCCCCTTTCAGGCTCCCTCATCTCTGGCCTGGATTGTTGTGGCAGCCTTCCAGTCATCCCCTGCTACTGCCTCTGCTTCTGTCCATCTGTTGTCCACAGATCACAGCCAAGGCCAGCCAACTTTAAAAATACAAATACGATCCTTCCTGGAAATTCCTTGTTGAACTCTAGTGGTTTTCCAAAGGTCTGTGAATAAATTTCCAACTTTTTGGTATGGCATGGCATGGCATGGCAGGAAAAGTATATGATAGGCCTCCTAATATAGTAATTGAATGGCGATACCAACTCAACTGGAAAAAAGTTAACCTTTTTTTTTTTTTTTTTGTGGTACCAGGGATTAAACTCAGGACCTTATGCTTGTCAGGCAGGCATGGTGCCACTGAGTTATATCCTCAGTCCAAGTTAATGATTTTTTAATAAAAAAGGAAATCCGGAGAAGGATCTGAGAAACCTGCTTGCTAAACCCAATGAATTTGCATTGTCAGGTCAGTGCAGTCTTAGACACATATAACAGTGTGCAGGCTGTTAGCACCAGCACAGGTGGTGACCAGAGTCTGGGCAGATGAGCAAGTCCACTCCTGATTCCTAGACACCAGGTGACTGCCCAGCAAGAGCCCAGCCTTTGAAGCAATGCACACCTGAGGGCAGGGAACTAAAGGCTTTGGAGCAAGCATGCTTGGTACTACTGCTTTCTAGATGACTGTCCCTTCCCACCATCTGCCAGAGACTCACTTGCCAGAAGCACTGTTGGCGATCTCATCAGCCAGCTCATCTCTTTCCTGCTCAGCATGTCGACGGGCACGCTCAGATGAGGCTAGTTCCTAAACGTGTTGAGATTAGTTAAGCTTTGGTCATTACTGTTTTGTCACATATGAAAACTAACAATGCCTGGGTTTATGGTGACCTTGCTCCAGTCACTTATTATGTGCACCTCCAACTGCAGTTTAGAAGTGAGAAATGAAGCTGGCAGGCTTGCTGAAGGAAGTCAAGGCCACCTGGTAATGTGTGGTGTCAGCGTCCTTAAACAAGAACCCCACAGAGAGTCCTACTCTACAGGGGCTTTGCTGTTACTGTCAACAGAAGAGGCAGCTGTCCTTGAAAGATGATGCTCCTTAATATAAACTGAGCATAAGCCTTAACCTGAACCCGAAAGGAATATAAGCTATTCCAGACTGTGGTCTTGAACTTTCACATAGGGTTCAGAGATTCAGTGCATTATAAAGATCAGTGAATGTCAAAGCAGTACTGCAGCAAGCATCACAGTTCCTGAGGGAGGTGTGTGGAGTGTGGTGTAGGGGCTCAGGGTTTGGAAAGCCCAGCCTCTGCTGTAGGCACTCAGAGGCCTGGTGAGCCTTAGATAGATGATTTGCCACGAAGGGAGTCAATGGTGTGTTTCTCACTGCAGTGGGGTGGACATCATAGCCTTAGAATTTCTATGGGTGAGGAAACTCAGGCCTGCATAGGTGAAGTGACTGGCTCAAGGTCCCACGGTTGGTCAACAGCAAAAGCCAGGGTTCTAACGCTGTTTAGGCCTCTCCTATCAGCTGCCCCCTTCAAAAGCCAGTATAATCTTGGTAATGCCTGAGAGGCAGGGGTGCACAGAAGCCCATATACCTGCTCTTGACATATGTGCCTAGTGTCCAGATGGGGCGAGGAGGGAGAAGAGTGCAGTTGTGCAGGATATGATGGCAGCTCGCACAGTGTTCTGGGACCGAACTGAGAGTTGCAGATCACAGCTGTGCCACCTGGTCCCTGAGATTCAGTTCTCTCAAGCCCTAAACACTGTTGGGGCTCCTGCCCACTGGCTGAGTATGCTTTAGGAAGGTTAAGTGGCCCATGGAAAATGGAAAGGACTGGGGGTCTACAAACCAGATGGACAGGGTATTTGCAGGGAGGAAGAGTATCAGAGAAAAGGGCGCAGCTTGCTTGGCGCAGTGTCTTCCTAACAGTGTCATCCCTGCCTGGATATATGGAATAAGCAGTGCTGGGTGCAGGGAATGCCACTCATAGTTTAAACACTAGCCACATTCTAGGCCCCAGGCTCAACATCTCCAACCATGTTATGATAAAACTAGAAATCTGCTTTGAAAAATGCATATGTTTGGAAATTAAAATCATACTTTTAAATATCCATCGTAAAGAATAAGCCATATTAGAAATGAAAATGAAATCATTTCATATAAAACTCTTTTGATACATGCTAGATAAAAGCTTGAAAATTGATGTGCCCAAGAAGGCAAAATATGAGGAGTCAGGGGTATATCTTAGTGGTAGGGTGTGTACTTAGCATGTTTATGGTCTTGGGTCTGATTTCTAGTATGCATATACACACATATGTACATGATCAGAAAAAAAAAATCCAAAAGAAATAGAGGAGAGAGAAACGTCTGAAAAGCTTAGTGTCTCTTAATCTGGTTTTTCAGTGCATTTTTCATTTCTAATTCCTAGAAAGCTCCTTTTCTTTGCTGACAGCTCAGTTTTTGGCTTTGGTAATATTTTAGCCAGCCAAGCTATGTGTTTGTATTTGGAAATTTTCCTACAAACTGATACTAATATTTCAACTGATTTTTCTAATTCGAATAGATTTGGTTCCTTCACTTACACAGAAACGTCCATTTCAAGTGTCTTAGACAATAAGTAGTCCATACTATATGCAAAACTTCATCAGTCCCCCCTTGTAATACAAAAGAATATAAAAACGAGAGTAAGGAGTTATTTGATACAAGATTGTTCGTTCAGGAATTAACTGAAGCATATTTCTCATAGTAAAGCTCACATGAATAGTGCCTCTGTAAAACAAGGCACCCTTGCACCACTGGGGTTAGTTACCTGACCCTAACCTGACACTCCAACACTAAATAAACAATATCACGTCCTTTTTCAGAGCAGCAAGGCTTAGAAGGTGGCTTGAATGTCAGCTTTTTTGCTTAGTCAAGCAGAGGAATATACATGGGTAGTGTATTTTGTTTGCCAAATTTAAGCAATGAGATAGTCATTAAAAATGGATAATGAAATTAGAGTAGGCCAAAAGTATATATATAACTGATCTTGAGAAATTTCAAGGGTAAAAATTTGCCAAACAATTGAAAGAATAATAAACAAACCTCTTGCAATTGAAGGATCTCTGCTTCTAGACTCTTCAGTTTCTTTTCACTCTCTTTGGATTGAGCAAAAATCTCATCTCGGGATGCGCGAGCTTCTTCTAATTCACGCTGGTAATCCTTCATCTGAGCCTAGGTTAAATGAGAAGGTATGAGGCAGTTTTCATTCTTGGTTTTTAAATATATGTTTTTTTCCCAGGTCATAAAAAGGAATATGTACCATGATCAAGGGGGATTTATCTGAAGAAAACAAGGTTTAACAACCAGAACATTTATTTTTTTAGTTTTTGAGACAGGGTCTCATTTAGCAGTTCAGGCTGGCCCTGAGCTTACTGTGTAGCCCAGGCAAGCCTGGAACTCACAGCAATCCTCCTGCCTTTGCCTTCTGAGTGCTGGGATTACAGGCGTGAGCCCACCATGCCTGGCATTGTGGTATATAGTACTGGGGACTGAATTTGGGACCTTGTGCTTGCCAGGCAGACGCTGGAATCACTGAGCTAAATTGCTGGCCAACCAGAACATTTCCATGATCATCTCAATAAATGCAAAAGAAGCATTTGACAAAATTTCAAACCTTTACATTATAAAGACATTCAATGAGCTATAAAGAAGACTTTTTCAATTCTCATAAAGGGCATCAGTGAAAAACTAACAATGTGTTTATTGATCAAAGACTGAATGGTTCCCCTTAAAAAGATCAGCAACAAGACAAGAGTGTCTGATCTTTTCAATTCTATTTAATAGTGTAACAGAGATAAAAGCTAGGGTCATCAAATAAGATAAATAAAAGACATGTAAATTAAAAAGAAAAGTAAAACTTGTTTAAATTGTTGGTATTATCTTTTTTTTTTGAGACAGGGTCTCCCTTTGTAGTTCAGGCTGGCTCTGAGCTCACTATGGAGCCTAGGCAAGCTTTGAACTCAGAAATCCTCCTGTCTCTGCCTCCTGAGTGCTGGGATTACAGGCGTGAGCCACCATGCCCGGCACTATGGTATGTGGTATTGATTGTTGGTGGGTGTGAGTCTCCACGCCCAGCATTGTATGTGGTTTCCGGGGATCGAACTCAGGACCTTGTGCTTGCGAGGGAGGTGCCAGAACCACTGAGCTAACCCTCTGGCCCTGTTGGTATTATCTTGCATATGGAAAATCTTACAAAATCTATTTAAAAAGTTAGAATACACATGTTCACGAAGGTTGCAGGATACAAGATCAATATAAAAATAACTTTCTATGTACTAAATTTGAACATTCAAAATAAAGTAATTCATTAAGGCATCAACTCTTAAAAGACAGATGTGCCCATTTTTGTTACTTTTGTTTTTTAAGAAATTTGACAAGCTGATCTTGAAATATACTGTATACTGAATTGTAAGAGCAACACCATCAGATAGCCAAAACAATCTTGAGAAAGAACAATAAAACTCAATAAACCATATTTTCCAATTTCAAAACTTGCTACAAATAATTGGGTCTGTGGGAAAATGTTATAAGAATAAACACATGTGTTAATGGACTAGAACTGAGTCGAGAAATAAAAATTATGTAAAGATGTCAAAACAATTTAAAGAAGGGCAAAAGACTCTTCTAGAAATCATGTTAGGGGACTAGATCCCATATCTCAAATAATACTGGATATTCATATCCAAAATAATATACTCATAAAAAATTAAGTTATACCTGTACCTTAAGCCATACAACAAAAATGATCTTGGGCCGGAGGGTTAGCTCAGTAGTTCCGGCGCCTGCCTCGCAAGCGCAAGGTCCTGAGTTGGATCCCCCGTAACCACATACAATGCTGGGCGTGGAGACACACGCCCACCAGCAATCAATCAGCAATCAGTACCACATACCACAGTGCCGGGCGTGGTGGCTCACGCCTGTCATCCCAGCACTCGGGAGGCAGAGACAGGAGGATTGCTGAGTTCGAGGCTTGCCTGGGCTATATAGTGAGCTCAGAGCTAGCCTGAACTACAAAGCGAGACCCTGTCTCAAAAACAAAACAAAACAAAACAAAAAAACAACAAAAAAATGATCTTAAAGTGGATCAAAAACTTCAAAGGAAGAGCTAAATGTCTAAAAATTTTTAGGAGAAAATAGTCTTCCTGATCTTGAATTAGCCAGTCTTAGACATGTAACAACAGAAGAGATAAAAGAAAATGTGAAAGTTTTGTGCTATAAGCAATAACACCCACTGGGGGAACAAAGAACTTACAGATGAAAAGTATTTGGAATTCATTTATCTGATACAGAATTTATATCCATACTGTATACATAACTGGTTTCAATGAAAACTTAAAATTTCAACTGAAAAGGTAGGCAGAGGGATTAAAGACATTTTTTTACCTCAAAGGTGATGACTAATAAACACATAAAAAGATGCTCAACATTGTTATTCACTATGGAAATACCCCATCAAAACAGTATCACTTCACACTGATTGCAATGGCTTAATCTAAAGCTGGACCATAATCAGTGTGACAAGGATGCAGAGAACCTGGAGCCCTCAACACATAGCTCGTGGGAATAAAATGGTACAGTAACTGTGGAAAACAGTTTAGGAAAATTAAACGGAATAACCTAGCATTCTTAGGTATGTACTAAAGAAAACCAGAAGGATACATCCATAAAATATAGATCATAATAGCCAAAAAGTGTAAATAATTCAGATATCCATCATCTAATCAATGGACGTATAAAATGTGATGTGTAAATATATGTATCCATATTCACTAATAATAATCCTGCTAAAAATAAATTATGAAAGCATGATGCTAAGTGTAAAGGGGAGGTCATAAAAGACCATATATTGTAGGACCAGTCACATTTTATGAAATGTCCAACACAGGCAACTGTGTAGAGACAGATGGGATGGGAGGTGGCAGTTAATGAGTAGAGGGTTTCTTCTAATGACCACAATTAGATTGTATGTGTGGGTTGTTTCCCATACCCAGAAGAAGCAAAACAAAACTAAAAACACTTTAGATAGGTTAATTGTGTGGTATGTAACTTACATCACAATAAGCAGCTGTTAAGTAAATGCATATAATTTATATTCTTTGTAATTAAGTACCTTAATATTTTAATTAGCTAGCCAAAAATCTTTGTACTTAGATTTTAAAAAAGTAAAGATGTAAACAAGTTACTTAAAACCTACTATCCAGAGATGACTTTTCCTGAGCTTTCTTCTAGATTCATCTGCATGTCCAAATATAAAATCTACCCTTGTTTGTGTCTAGCTGTGGGCTTGTGTGCCCACACATGTGCTGTATGAGTTAAGACGTGACATTCCTCCACACACAGCTTGTCACTCAAATGGCCAGCAGCCTACGCACCTCTAGGCTCTTCCCATCTTTACTGTCAACACTACAGCTAAGATACATATATGTAAAAATTTCTCCTTTATATTTTGTTAAAGGAAGGGGAATTTTCTCAACTTTTTGTCATAAGCTTCTACACTGTGCCTGTTGGAGCCCCCATCGGCACAGGCGAGGGCCCTTCACATGGCTGTTCATATGTAGTGATTGTAGAGATCACCTTTGCTTTGTGTCAGTGAAACTAGCATGTCATTCCTGGTAGCAAAAGTAATGGTTACAACAGACTTAAAAGATTATTAACGATCCTGGCCCTGAAGAAGGCGAAGCACACACTCTTCCTTTTGTGGCCCCTTGGCTGGGTACTGTTTCATTAGGTATCACCAGAGGCTGTCTGGGGCCACAGGAGTCATGTCCCAGCAATAATATGCCACTTGGTGATTTCATACGCAACTCTGCCTAAAAAGCAATTCCTTATGGCCTGCTGCTCCAAAGCACACCCTAGGGGACAGCTGTATTGTGCCTTTCAGAGTGGCATCAGCTCCGCACAAGCTCCACAGGCTAGGTGCTGCGGTGCCTTTCTCCCCAGCTTGCCAGGCTGTTCTTGTATAAAAGCTATGTGGGTCACACTGTGTTTGATCTCTGTAGGGCCACCTGACCCTGCCCAGAGGCTGATGGCTCGCTGTATGTACCTGAAGTTTGCGAAGCTGCTTGATTACTTCATCCCGAGCTTTGTTTGCAGCTTCTATCTGAGCTTCCAGGTCCTTCAGGTCTATCTCCATCTTCTTCTTTGCAGCCACAGCAAGGGCCCGCTGTTTCCGCTCATCCTCCAGCTCTGCCTCGAGCTCCCGCACCTAAGGAAGCATCGAGTTAAGCTGGTTGCAGTCTGTTGTCACGTAAGGCTCTGGTTCCCTGGAGCCTTCTGTTGCTCTATGAAAGGGCACTCCGTTACTCAGCAGTCCTTGTTATTAACAGAAAGCCCTAGCAGCTCAATCTAGTTCAAAAGATCTTCAAAGAATAGCCAGAACACACTGTTCCACTGATTGCTGGAAAGGGACATAAAGCAGAGACTCTGACCTTAAGTTCACAGTCCAGGTGACACAAAGGCTGAAAAAAGTGGCCAAGGAGTTCGAGGTACAAGTCCCAAGGAGAAAAGTGGACACGTACATGTCTTTGGGCTGTGAGGGACCAGGCCTACTTCGTGCAGAGCATGTGTTGGCAGTCCTGGGTTTTGTGTCTGCAAAGGTGGGCATGGCCTGACTACAGGGGCTTCAGCCTCAGGCAGAAAGTGCATCAGGAAAGAAGCAAGCAGTAAAAGTTGTTTGATGGAGAAGGCACAGAGAGGGCTCAGAGTACCCTTATGGGGCTGCATATGAACACAGGAGGTAGTGTTAGGGGGAGACTGAGGCAGACATGACTCAAGACCCAGTGGCACACCCTAGCAGGTATTCATTTGGGGGTTTCCTTCCTGCAGGCTTCTAGCTGCACAATGGGGACTAGGCATTGTTTAAGACAGGCTGGGAGAAGACAGGCTGTTCTTTATTTTTTAAATGACATCCTAATACTGAAATAATGAGTGATGAGTGAACTAAAATTGAGGATTACACACAGAACTGCTGAACTCGAATTTGGTCAGCTCATGAGTTCACTGAGGCTACAACATGGGCTTCCCAGTTCTCACTGTTTCACATTCATGCAGGAAGTGCTGTGGAGGCTGCTCTGTGCCAAGTGTGACCAACTTGTTAAGGAGGGGTCTGCCCCAGGAGTGAGAAAGCTGCTGGGATGGGGTGGCCATGAAATCAGCACCCTCCTGGGAAGAGAGGCACTCTGGGTAATGCAGAGATACCTGAGGTGAGAGCACAGCTCAACTGGTCCTCTCCAAGGGGAAGAGCAAAGCAGAGGAATTTCCATCACCAGCTTTGCACTGCAGTACCTGACTTCCCTTCCAGGCAGGTTAAGGTGTTCCTACTTCTGGAGTATTTTAAGTGCAGTGGTTCTCAAATGTGACCACAAATTCTTTGACACTCTCTGTTTAAGAATTAGAAGCTAATGTTCTCTTGCATGGGAGTTGGACTCGGTGATTTAACTTTATGAATGAACAGGATGAAAAGAAACTAACAGTATGTAACTTGAGAGACAAGGCCGTAAGAGGCAGGGCAGCTTCCTCCTTGCTTGGTCCTCGGGCCTTTCCTGAAGGTTCCTTCAGAAAACCAGGGTGAGTCTCGGGGCTCAGACCTGCAGGTGCCAAACCTGGGTTCAGATCTATTTTGGGCCAGAGCCACCTGCTGAGCTGCTTTTTCGATTACTGATTACAGAAACTGGGATACTGAAGTATTTGAAGCTACTAAGTTTGGGGTAATTTGTTATCCAGTGATAAACACCTAATAGAGTTAATGTCAACGGAATGAAAATAGCAAAATAAAGCAAAATTAAATATATCCCAGGTCTAAGTACTATTACTGTAAACTTTAAGGGACTCTCAAAATATCTAATGGTAAGTTAACTTTTGAACTAGAAGTTTTAATATACATTTCACAGAGTATATAGCTCAAAAATGCTTAGTAACTTTTTAAGAGAAATAATTTAAATTCTACTTTCTCCCCTCACAAAGAGTGACTTAAGGAGGACTGTGATGCGAAGGACAGAGCTGAGGCCTGCCGCTGTCAGTGTGCAGTGCTCTTTCTGCAACCTGAACCCAACGCACATTTTCTTGAGATTTTACTGAAGACTTTTCAGTTGATATGTAGCCTGGCTCACTGTAAGTTGCAGCAGTATTGCCTGAGAAACAGAAAATCTTAAACCATTTACCATAACATTCTCACATGACTAAATAAGCTAATTTTATTCCAGCTAACGTGTCTACTATGCACAGATAGGGTCCTGGGCCAGAGTGGGCTGGAGAACAGGCACACCCTTATTCTGGAGTTTCCTTTGACTTACCTGTTTGATCAGCAGCCGTTTCTTCTCTTCATTCTGCTCATCTCTGGTTTGCAAGTCCCTCTCAAACTGGGCCTTCATGGCCTGCATGTTGACCTCCAGGCGGAGCTTGGCGTCCTCTGTGGCCTGGAGCTCGTCTTCTAGCTCCTCTAGCTGGGTTCTCATTTCTTCCACCTGCTGCTCTAGAGCCCGCTTGGATTTCTCAAGTTCATGAACCTGAACCACAGCAAGTATCAAGAAGAGGTGACCTTTGGCAGCAGCACAAGTTAGGGACAGCAGCCTTCCCACTTACAGACCTACATGCCGCATGATGGCCACTTTGGTTGCTCCTTAGCCAGCCTTCAACACCCACATACACCCTTGCCTTTCCCTTTAGGGCTGCTGTTCTTCATTTCAGAGAAACAATTTAAAACTCCAAAATCGACTTCCTTATTCATGCGTGTTCTGTAATCATCACACTCTGATGACCTTTGGCTTTATAAAGCCAAAGGACAATGACAGTGCAGTAGCATAAGGGGAAACTGCATGCTGGCCGGCTACTTCCCTGCTATGCCCGTGAGATGGGACAGTTCACTTCCTGCTGCAGAAAGATCACCTGGGATGGAAGGGCCCCATACAGATTTGTGAATCTTAAGGTGGGTGGGGTCCAAGATGCAGAGTTCAGTGTAAGGAGGCCATTCATTCATTCATTCATTCATTCATTCATTCATTCATTCATTCATTCACTTATTGAGACAGGCTCTCGCTTTGTAGTTCACCCTGGCCCGGAGCTCACTTTGTAGCCCAGGCAAGCCTCAAACTCAGCAATCCTCCTGCCTCTGCCTCCCGAGTGCTAGGATTACAGGCATGACCCAGCACGCCTGGCACTGTGGTATGTGGTATTGATTGCTGGTGGGTGTGAATCACCAATGCCCAGCATTGTATGTGGTTACCGGGATCGAACTCAGGACCTTACGCTTGCGAAGCAGGCGCCAGAACCACTGAGCTAAATCTCTGGCCCCTATTTTTTTATTTTTAAAGTTAGTTTATTGTTAACATCTTGCAGGACAAAAATTTCATTTAGAAGTTACTGCTACTTATGATTCTCAAGGTATATCAACTAGTCCTGCTGGATTAGTAGTCCTCAGATGCAGTTAAAAGGAATCTGAAGGCTAGAAGCCAGGGACAAGGCAGATATGAAACTGAAGGAAAACTCAAATACCATATCTTAACAAGTCAAAGCCCTTTCTTTTCACTTAACAGATTCACAGGTACAAATAATTTCATCTCAGATAGGAAGCTAGCAACATTTCAGTAATCTCAAAATCATATGCCTTTTTATCATACCAGTTTTTAACTATCCATAGTTTTTTTTAATGGTACTGAGGAGTTGAACTCATGACCTTGAACTTGTCAGGCAGGTGGGGGCACCACAAAGCTAAATCCCCAGCTCTGCACACTAATGAAAACAATGTAAGACAATCTATAAACTCTACTATAAAATCCATTAATACTTTTTGGCAGATTCACCTTATTAATTTATGATCAACAAAAGAAATGTGCCGGAAAAGGGAACATCACTGATTTGTTATAAAATCAAGGGATTAGGCAGTATTAATTCAAACACTGTCAGTACACAAAGGCATCTTCATTTGCACTTTGAAATACATATTTTCCCAATTTAAAAAGTCATTCTAATCCAGTGTTAAAGACAAGAACTCAACAACACTGGCAAATTGGTAAATGTGTATTATGTGGACACAAAGTTAAAAATTTATTTTTACAACTTTTTTCTTTTATGGTAGTAGGTATTGAACCCAAGGGTGCTCTACCACTGAGCTACCTTGCAATTTTTAAAATTTTGAGATCGAGGGGCCAGAGATTTAGCTCAGTGGTTCCTGTGTTTGCCTTGCAAGCGCAAGGTCCTGAGTTCACTCCCAGTAACCATATACCACAATGCCAAGTGTGGTGATTCAGACCTGGAATTCCAGCACTCGGGAGGCAGAAGCAGGAGGATTGCTGTGAGTTTGAGGCTAGCCTGGGCTACATAGTGAGCTCAGAGCCAGCCTGAACTACAAAGCGAGACCCTGTCTCAAAAAAGAATTGAGACTGAGGGCCGGAGATTTAGCTCAGTGGTTCTGGCGCTTGCCTAGCAAGCGCAAGGTCCTGAGTTCAATCCCTGGTAACCACATACAATGCTGGGCATGGCGACTCACACCCACCAGCAATCAATACCATGTACCACAGTGCCGGGCGTGGTGGCTCACGCCTGTAATCTCAGCACCCAGGAGGCAGAGACAGGAGGATTGCTGAGTTCGAGGCTCGCCTGGGCTACATGGTGAGCTCAGGGCCAGCCTGAACTACAAAGCGAGACCCTGTCTCAAAAAAAAGAAAAAAAGAATTGAGACTGAACCTTGCTATGTTTTCCCAGGCCTTGCACTTGGTATTGCTTTAGCCTCTTGACTGGAGGGATTTTAGGTATGGACCACTACACCCAGTTTTACTTAATTTCTTTTTGAGATGTTGTAATCTTTTAGGAGGCCTGCTTTTAGCATGCATGTGTGTGTGTGTGGGAACACACACACCCAGACCTGACAGGGGTGAGCAGAGGAAGCTTTATGACAGGAGGGTCTGTTTTCTAAGCAGTGTCAGACACTGAAGACGTGCCTGTGGAATGCACCGACAATGCTGAAAGGACCTACTGTGGAACCGACTATAGGCTTCTCTCCCCGCTGTACTATGTAAACATGATCACTTATACTCTGAGGAGTGTGTCCTTGTTTATGGAACTGGTCTCCTGGGTGCCAGGAGGTAAGAAACCTAGCAGGAATGTCTTCCTGCACTTATGGTGTGGTCCTTAACTTTACAGAGGGCTTGTTTTTCAAAGCAGCTGAAATAGGGCAAGTATAAAGCCACAGATGAAGGACACTGCTCCCATGTGTTGGGATTATAGCCTTGTACCACCATGCCTGGCCTAGGTTTAGACCGTTTGAGAGGCTTCCCACAGTCATAATGGAAGCTGGTGACAAAGCCAAGGTTGGACTCTCAAATTTGAATGCCTGGTCCAAGTTTTTTTTGCTACCCTCAATATGTTAATACTAAGGGAGGGACAGAGGGCTAAGTAAAAAGCACTGAGGCCGTTAAGAAAGAGGAGCAATGTCATAGAAATTTCCAAAATCTGCACACACCTACAAAGCTGCAGAAACCTTCAAAACAAAAGCTGAGCCCTCACTAGGAAGGCCACAGAAGATCCTCTTGACTCGATCTCAGGGTAGGTCGGTACCAGAGACTTCAGAACAACAAAATACTGTTGTTCAAATGTTCCCTGCGAGCATGGGGCAGTAGGGCCAGTGAGTCAACCAACCATGTGCCAGGGCTTGGCAGAGATAACAGAATAAACTGCAGGCCACCTGACTGCTGACCCTGAAGACATCATTATCAGTGATGTGTGACACCGGTGCCCCTGGTGATCGAGGTGCCCCTGGCCAGCATTGCTGTGGGCCTGTATCCCTGGTTCTTCAATGCCAAGCCCACACCCCAGGGCTGCCTTCCTGTGGGGACCCATAGGTGACTTACATTCTTCCCTACATCATCTTTGGAGCTCATCAGATCTTCCATGTCTGCTCGGAGCTGCTTGTTCTGTCTCTCAAACTCCTCCTTGGCCTCCAGGGCTTCCTCAAGGGCTCGGGACAGGGACAGGGCTTTGGTTTCTTTCTCCCTGGCCTCTGCTTCTGCCCGGTCCCGCTCTTCTGCATAGCGAGCAGAGATGTTCTTCTCTTCTGCCAACAGCTGCGTGGTAAGACAATAAAAATTATATCCTCTGTGGTCTGGGTTTCTGTTAAGGGTGGTACCAGAGATCCGAGGATCCCTAATCTGAAGGTCAATGCTGTCACCAAGGAAGAAAACACACCTACCTTGGGACAGGACAACCAAAACACAGCTGCACCGAAACACACAGTATAAAACTGCCTTCAGGGGCCAGAGATTTTACGCCTGCCTCATAAGCGCAAGGTTCTGAGTTTGATCCCTGGTAATCATATACAATGCTGGGCGTGGCGACTCACGCCCACCAGCAATCAATACCACATACCACAGTGCCGGGTGTGGTGGCTCACGCCTGTAATCCCAGCACTCGGGAGGCAGAGGCTGGAGGACTGCTGAGTTCGAGGTTTGCCTGGGCTACATAGTGAGCTCAGGGCCAGCCTGAACTGCAAAGCGAGACCCTGTCTCAAAAGAAAACAAAAAAAACCTGCCTTCAGGCCACAAAGATAAATGTCTATAAAACATGTTTCATGTTTACACAGGGCTCAGTTCTCCAAGATATCTACTTACATATATGCAAGTATACCAAAGTCAGAAAAAAAAAAATCCTAAATCTTAAACAAGTCTCGTCTCAATTCTACCTGAAGTGGGTTATGGGAGTTTTCGTATTTCCCATTTCTGTTTTTTCTAGTTTTCATACAAAACTGTATTACTTTTAAATAAAGAAACACTGTTTTATACGAGAACAAAGCAAGAGCTCTGCCAGATGGAGACAACATGTGGAGTGGGATCTCAGTCGAGGGAGCCTAGATGCAGACAACCCACCTGATCGAATTTCTTCTGCTTCTTCTCCAAGTTGGACACAATCTGGCGCTGGTGATCCAGGTCCACGGTCAGGTCGTCAAGCTCCTGCTGCAGGCGGTTCTTGGTCTTTTCCAGCTTGTCATAAGCCAGTGCCTTCTCTTCCAGGCGCTGGCTCAGCGCCTCCACATCTTTCAGAAGCTTTTTTTTGGCTTCTTCCAAACTCTCGATGGTTCCCAAATCATCATCTACTTTCTTCTTGGTATCAGCCAACTGGGTGAGGGGTAAGGAGGAACAAAAAACTCAACATAAAGGATTCGATTAGTTTTTATATTTAAGGAAGTACAAAGACCTCTTTCCAGTATTATAAATTGACACCATATAACTTTAAAACAAATGAGTCTTCAATTGTAACTGAATTTCTTAGCTAATATTTCTATGTTAATGACTGGACTACAACCATTGTTGTCACTGTCCTGTCTTTACTGTCAGGGCCGCCATGGTGATGGCCAGCATATGGTATCGGTATTTGGCCAGGTCAAAGAAAAGATGCACACCAGGCTTAATTTAGTACAACCTAATTAAATGCCCCAAATGGAGTCTGAAACAGTCCTGTCCATTAGGGAGGTCAGTTGCCTATGGCACACATCTAGGGCACCTCTCCTCTCTAACGAGGACACTTACCTGGGACTGCAGCGCCAACACCTGCTTCTCCAGGTTCTTTCTGGCCTCCTCCTCCTCCTCCTGCTGCTCCTGAAGGCTATTCTTTTCTTCTTCCAGCTGCCGGATCCGGCTGCTCAGGTTCAGTTTTTGGCGTGTCTCCTCCTGAAGGAGCTCCTGTTTGTTTAAAAAGTCAGTACTTAAGTTACATTTGGGAGTGGGGAGGAAGAAGGGAAAGGGAAGTAAAATGAATTAATATGTGTTATGTACCAACTCCTCACAAGGAATGTAATCATTATATATGGAAAACGTAGTAATAAAAATAAAGTTACATTAATCAGGAAACACCTGATTCCTACCTAGCACTCTGGGTGGTGATGGTGTGTGTTACAACTAAAAAAACTCTTACCGCAAAATTCATGTCATCAAAAACAAAAGAAGAGCCTTAGTGGGTGAGAAATACCCAGTGACATAAACACAAATGACTTAAAAACATGCATGCTACACAAATGCAGATGGGGCTTTAGGCTCCCTGGAGGACAGCGCTCCTGCTGCGCATCTGGGGTCCAGGGCACAAGCCCTTCCCTGTTGCACCTCCAGTCCCTTCTACTCCTTCCACTCCTCTGCCAAGGGACAGGCTGCTGGCACTGCCCGGTAGGATTCTAGGGTATTTCCTCAGTTAGCTGTCCTGTCTCCTTTCTGCTTTCTGCCAACTCTGCTTCTCTAAAGTTAAATGCAAACATGTCTTTTATTACCCTTACACTTGAAAACTCTGGAAGGGGTTATGGAGGATTCCGTGATCTGGCTCTTGGTTTCACTGGCTGCATATATAACCTAGTAATACTGAGCTTGTTCTCGATGGCCTAACTAACCACTTTGTTTATCTTGAGATTTTGGCTGCTTTATCCAGCATCTGGTTCAGAAGTTGGCAAATAAATTTGCAAGTTTAATAAAAATAGGTTGTAAAACTCCAAAAAAACCCCGTGCTACATTATCTTTAATTAACTTTTTACTTTACATGTAATCCAGTTGATTTACTTGTACCTGTATGATGAACAAGCAACTTTTTTTTTTTTTTTTTGCTTTTTGGAGACAGGGTCTCGCTTTGTAGTTCAGGCTGGCCCTGAGCTCACTATGGTGCCCAGGCAAGCCGCCGCGAACTCAGCAATCCTCCTTGTCTCTGCCTCCCGAGTGCTGGGATTACAGGCGTGAGCCACCACGCCCGGCATTGTGGTATGCGGTGTTGATTGTTGGTGGGTGTATCTCCACG
>PVIC010028300.1:0-23253 GCA_004025085.1 Thryonomys swinderianus
TTCATAGGTTTTGAGTTCTCATCTTCTGTCTTTTAACAAAAACATCAGAATGACCTCCTCCCTCCTGGGCCTGTCCTCACCGGTAGCGTGGGGATCCCAAACTCACGGGGGCCCAAGCTGGCACTGACAGACCCGAGTGCTGCCCTCCAGGTCCTCTCCTGCAGCCCTTCTCTTAGGTACATATCAACACCCAACCAGGCACACAAGCTAAAACCCTGTGCCAACATTCCTAACATCCATTTCTTCTCTCACCCTCACGTAGCTCTCAGCACCCACAGAGTTTTCACAATAAGCTCTTAAATCTTGTGTCTTCCAAGTCTACATATTCACTGTTGACTGAGTTGCATCCTTATGTTATCTTCCTTAGAATCTGTGATGCTTCTGTGCTGCTCAAAGGTTAAGATTCCAAGTTGCTAGAATGACACTCCAGGGTCTGACCCAAGTAAGCACCTCTCCCCACTGGCCACCAAAGACCTTCTTCTCATCATTCCTCCCACTGTGTTCAGATCTTGCCAACTCACCGGCGCTGTACTGAAACATGCCACCTACTTTTACACTGAACTACCTTTGTTAGAGACCGCAATGCCATCCGGCCACACTCTCTAGTTGAAAGCCATCTCCTTTGCTCACAGTCATATCCTTCTCTCTGCTCCACGTACATACGCCGATCCCCGAGTTTTCAGCTAAAGTTTGATTTATGATTTTTCACCTTTACTCTGGGCTTACTGGCAGGTAACCCCATTCTAACTTGAGTAGCATATGTTAATATTTTTGAACATCTTTTGAACTTCTCATAGCATTTTAGAGTCAGATTTTTTGAAGGCCAAATATGTATTACATTAAAGTTACATTAATTAAGGTTTAGCACATGCAATCATTTGAAATTAACTTGCAACTGAACAGACAATTTTTAGCTCTGATTATATAATGATTTCCTTAGTTAATACCGCATATCAAGAATCCACTACAGCAGACTCATTTGTTGAAGGTGTTCAAACTTCTTTCTTTAGGTGACTTACTTTTCTATTCTACTGTGATTATTTTTCACTAAAAAATGAACTTCTGGGGCCAGAGGGTTAGCTCAGTGGTTTCGGTGCCTGCCTCGCAAGCACAAGGTCCTGAGTTGGATCCCCGGTTACCACATACAATGCTGGGCGTGGAGACTCACGCCCACCAGCAATCAATACCACATACCACAGTGCCGGGTGTGGTGGCTCACGCCTGTCATCCCCGCACTCGGGAGGCAGAGACAGGAGGATTGCTAAATTCGAGGCTTGCCTGGGCTACATAGTGAGCTCAGAGCCAGCCTGAACTACAAAGCAAGACCCTGTCTCAAAAAAAAAAAAAAAAAAAAAAAAGAACTTCTGGGGCCGGAGGGTTAGCTCAGTGGTTCTGGTGTCTGCCTCGCGAGCGCAAGGTCCTGAGTTCGATTCCCCGGTAACCACATACAATGCTGGGTGTGGAGACTCACGCCCACCTGCAATATTGATTGCTGGTCATCCCAGCACTCAGGAGGCAGAGGCAGGAGGATTGCTGAGTTCGAGGCTTGCCCGGGCTACATAGTGAGCTCAGGGCCAGCCTGAACTACAAAGCGAGACCCTGTCTCAAAAAGGAAAAAAAAACCAAACAACTTTTATCCGGGATTTTATTTTATCCTATTTCTATGTATATTGAGTCCTAATGCTGACACTTTAACAGTTACTCAGCCTGACTGTAGTATTTCCTTTGGAAGACAAAGTACAATGCCGAATAGTAGCCAAATTGAAATTCCTTTGTTAGAGCTCATTTAGAAAAGTGATTCTGTATAAAAGAGGAAATATGTCTTTATCCTCAGGTTCAGTGATACTGTACATTCACAACATTCCTTCTAAAGTTTCATATGTGCATAATTTCTCACAACCAGTCAAAATGTCATGTGCTTAAAATTTAGTAAATACTTTTAACTGGTTAGGATGACATATGGGATGTTAAAATTTCCAGCAGAGAAACATAGTAAGGAACAAACACCATGGTTTTTCTTATCATCACAACCTCTTGTATAAAGCACAGAGCCTAACCTCATAGAATTACTCAAATTTTTGTTGAATGAATATATGACCTGCTAAATTTTATTTCAATATGGATTTTTTTAGGCTTTCTGTGGAAAAGAACTGAAAAGTACATGAACTAAAAAAAAAAAAAAAAAAAAAAGTCTTGATAATGTTATGCAGGTTTCAAATGAAACACAGTAAATTTTTCTAACAGGATAATCAAAAGGTTTTGATATTAAGGGCTTATATTTATAATATTAGATTTATACACAAAAATGTACAAGTCATTTGTTTTCCAAATGTTTAAAAGTATTCAGGCGAGGTTATCACCACAGGGATAGGGATCTTTAGACAGGTCAAAACAAAAGAATAAGTTATCTAGCTAAGCTTGACTACAAGTTAAAACCTTACTAGAGAAAATTCCCCCATTGCCCCTGGGAACAGTTGCAAGGACAGGGGAAGAGTAAGAGCAAAACCAGATAAGGAAGGACAGCAGACAGTCCAGGCAGCACGAGGGGCTCAGCAGAGAAAGGAGCTGACAGGCAGCAGGGAGAGCAGGCCGAGCACTTGAAGCTAAGAGGCTGAGGTAGCTGCCGCTTCCCACTTCCGAAAGACAGGAGGGAAACTCGGCGTGCGGTGTGACTAACTGTGAGGTCATGCTGTTACCCAGTGCATGTATGTACAGACACACACACACACACACACACACACACACGCACGCACTCTTGGGTCACTGTATTATCCACTCTAGGGTTATTACAATACAACAGACATCCACACAACCTTACTGATTTTAAACTAACCATAGACAAAGTACTCCCTTAACAATCAGCTGCCCTCCCCAGAGATAAGGCCCTGTGTCAAGGACTAATAAACAAACAGACCAGAAAAGAAAGAAATAGAAATGACGCCCAGAAGTCAATGGAATTATAACAAATCCAGGCCGAGGGAAGGGTCTTTGGCCCCTGTAAGAGCAGCTGGAAACAAAGACCCACGGGTCCTCCATCTTTTGGGAGCTCCTCTACCCTGAGGCTACCGGGGTAGCTATCTACCTTCTCCTTGCTCTTCTACTCCTCCTCCCAGGTGGAGCCCCCACTCTGCTGAGGTGATGATCCTCGCGCACAGCTGCAAGAGACATCACCGTCTCTTTTTCCTGTTTATATTTAAAAATGGGAGGCTACAGTTTTACTATATAGACATAATAAGTCAGATGGAACTAACACAGTAACTTGCCCACTTTAAAAGCGATATATTTCTTTTCTGGCAGCTAAGTTACTAGAAATTCTTTCATCAAAATGCCAAAGCGATTTACTTAGGACCACAAAGCTAGAGCTAGAAGTAGAACTAAAAACTAACCTCCTTGACTATCTCATCACCTTATCTCTTTAAATTCTAATCCCTCTGAATGTTTTATTTAAAAATGCTCCACAAGACAAGGGTAAAGTCAATGTAGAGGATATGGAGCTGGCCAAGGAAATGGTATCATGGCAGGAATTTTACTTTTGTAAGGAACTATTTGTAAGACACTCAGGTTGTAAAATAATAGTGTCCCACTGAAGTAGTTCTAACTTAAACATAATACATTTTCTATTACACCAGTAGGTTATTAGCCTTGGGAGTTAGAAGACCTGCGTATATGTCTCTGAACATGACACATTTCTGAGTTTTTCTGACTTGTATTTAAAATACAAAATTGAGAAAATTAAATGGAATTTATTTGCTCCTTTTTAAAATACACATTTCTTGAGTAAATACTATCTATCAAGCATTCAGACATATTTCTCAAGAAATAACTATTGTATATACAAAGATACATAAGCACTGAAAATACAAAGACAAAAAATGGAATGTCTGTCCGTCAAGGTCAACGTAATACAATGTATATAGACTGCAACCAAGAAATATACAGATTTAACATAAAAAGTTTGACCAGCTAAGGATTTTAGTTAGATTTTTGTGTTTTTTTTAGTGGTACTGGGAATGCACCCAAGGTCTGCACTGAGCTCTATCACCAGCCCTTTTTTATTTTGGGACAGGGTCTTATAAAGTTGCTAAATTGCCTGGGCTGTGCTTGAACTTGTGATCCTACTACCTCAGACTCCTTGAGTGCTGGAATTACATGCATGCACCATAATGTCTGGTTAAATAAGATTTTTAAGGCTGTAAATAATTTTATACATTCTATTATCTTTGTAATTTTTGGTTGATAGAAGACTTCCAGCTCATCTTTAAACCCGAGATAGAAGATTTAAAAATTATTTAGTAAAGTTTCCCTCTCAAATGAGGGCTTTCTTTACATCTGTAACAGGTGATCATGGATCTTCTAAGTTAAAGGTTCTAGTGACAATAAATTCACTAAAACACTAGTTAGAGGCACTTCCACTTCCGATAATACTAAAGCCTCCTTCCTCACAATTAACTAGGCTTCAGAGCTTGTCATCTATAGCTGGCATTCTTACCTATAATCCTTACAAGGACCTGTATACTTGTTAAAATAGCTCACAAAATCTGTATTTATAAACACTCTTCTGGACAAAAGGTGCACGGCTCAGCATAGTTTCTGATGATGCTCTTCCCTGAGAGCTGATGCTGACGGTGCACTACAGAGCAAGTCCACATTGAGACCCTGTTAGGCATCTGAAGACAGGCATCATATTTACTCATTAGAGTATCGCTGACTCTTCACGCTGTTGTGTCTCAGGAGCTATAATACCAAGCACAACACATAAGACTCATGACCTGTTTTGAATCTACATATGACATAGTGAGGTCATGGCCTCTCCTGAACTGAGCACTGTAATTTTTTCTCTTTTTTCGGGGGCTGGGATTGAGTCAAGAGCTGTGTGCATCCTAAGCAGGAAATCTACCACTGCGCTACACCCTCTACCCCTAAATTCTCTTTTTATATCATGTATAGGATGATTTTACTCATATTGATTGGACCCAGTCTTTTTTTTTTTTTTTTTGAGATAGGTCTCGCTTTGTAGTTCAGGCTGGCCCTGAGCTTATTATGTAGCCCAGGCAAGCCTCGAACTCAGCAATCCTCCTGCTTCTGCCTCCCAAGTGCTGGGATTACAGGTGTGAGCCAGCATGCCCAGCACTGTGATATGTAGTACTGATTGCTGGTCGGCATGAGTCATCAGGCCCAGTACTGAACCAGGGACCTTGCACTTGCTAGGCAGGTGCCAGAACCACTGAGCTAAATCTCTGGCCTCATGGACCCAGTCTTTTTAAAACTGAATGCATATTTTAATATTCAGCTACTGTTCACTGTTTGCACTATAAAGTGGTACTCAGAAATGACGCTCTGTCGTCTGTGTGGCCACAGGGCTGCAGACTGACTTCTGATCCAGCTATCCATGCTGCCCAGTTTGGTGTCACTTTCACATTCATAAAGAACTCTTCTAAGCCTTTATTCACATGGATAAAAACCTTAACCTCAGAATGTAAATCAAGAGCTCCAAAACCTTGTGATACACACTTCCCTCCAGCATGTCATGTTCACTTATCAATGAATCTTCTTTGGCTGTGACTATTTAGCAGTAAGAAGGCTTTCAAAATTTGAAGACTCCATTTATGCACATCTCCAACATAACTTACGGAGTGCTATGTGTGTTGCATCCTCTAAAGGATAACCTCGTTTTGCAGAATTGATGACACAGAATCCAATAGATGACATCGACTGCTCTCTGTAGTCAAAAGAAAACACAGAAATTATACTACAATCATTCATAATACATAATTTCCAAGTGACAACCAACTTTTTCTTTCCTACTTCTTCAAATTTACTGTTAATAGGTAAGCCAGTTTTACTATTTAATAACTATCTGAACACAATTTAATTATACTCATGAGGGGATATAGATTCCAGGTAAAGATGAAAAGAAATGTGAACAGGTTAAATTCTCAAATCACCTAAATTATCTTACTTGCACTGTTAAGTTTGAAAATATATTTAATTCTAATTTCAGGGCCCACCTAAATTATATAAGTCCCTCAAAATTTGACTTCCACAGCTAGGTTTCATCTTTAAGTCCTTGGCCTTTAACAATGTTTGGCATGCTAGTCCGGGAAATGAGTACACCATACTTTGCTAGCTGAAGGACATTTCTGTAGCAGCTGTACAGGGAGCTCTCAGCTGCTGTGCGATAGCGGCTCTTGTACTTTGGCCCCACTGTGTGAATGATGAACCGAGCAGCTAGATTAAATCCTTTTGTCAATTTTGCTTCACCTGTTCGGCAACCTGGGGACAACGGAAACACACATGAGGCCTGCAGGTATTAGGGAAACATCAAATCACATCACAGAATGGGGCTTTGATGAGTTTCAGTTGAAAATATAGATTGAACACGTGTGTTCCTGTGTTTTCCATTTTTAAAATAAGAGTGAGTAACGCACTGTGTACAAATATGAAGAAAATGGGAGAGACAGGAAGCAGAGAAGAAGGGCCATTTTTCATAGGTACAAAGTCAGTGGCTGAACAAGAAAGGACCTCACAGAGCAGAGAGACCAGACTGGCTGCACAAACAGGTCACCAACACGAAGCGAGGTGGTCTGTACTGAAAGGCAGCATCAGCGTCGGTGTGAGCATGGACAGGCTGCTGCTGTTTAAATCCTCAGCCCCCACATTCCTGTGCTGTCGGGATCAGAAGCACACATGTGCCTTAGCTACGACTGGATCGCGACACCACGAGGCTCAGACAGTGAAGGTTCTCAGTTTTTCTACTCTGAGTGTGAGAATAACAGTACAAGGGGGCTCAGGTGAGAAGTGAGGGTAACCAAGCCCAATCCATGACTTCCCGGCCACCTCAAGAGAGGGACGACTTTTCTACACCACAGCATCAGGAAAGGAGCCAATTCTTCTCCCATAGTACAAATTCAGTTTCTTGATTAAATGATATGATTCTTTTGCTATCACTTGTTTTTTAAAACCTCCAACAATGTATGTATTTCTGCTCAAATTCTAGGACCTTGTAAGATTATAAAGCAATTATCAGTGTTAAATGGCAGACATCAGGAAAGCATTTTATCTCAGCACTGAAACCACGGCCTTTTTTGCACTGAGCTGTATCTTCAGCCCTTTCTACATTTTTAATTTTGAGACAGGGTCTTGCTGAGTCATTGAGTTGCTCAGGTTGGGCTCAAATTCACAATCCTCCCGCCTCAGCCTCCCAAAGGTATGCACTACCATGCCCATGTTACCCATTTCTTGAATATAGAGGTTTTTATAAGATGGGAACACTCAAAAGAGCTCTTCCTACCCACTTTTCCACAATAGTATTTCTAGAAGCATGTTCTGATAAAAACAAAAAGCAAAGAGTAAAAACTGAGAATGTATGGACTCCTGCAATGCACTCTGATGTTATTAGGAAGTCAATTTTCCCTTCAGAAGAGCACCACTGTATCCAGGAGTTATATTTGAAGAAATTCTCTATCAACAACAAAGCATGATGCAGATTTTCAGTGAAGGATGACAGCTGTTCGACAGAGCTTATTAGTACAAAAAAATTTAGCCAGGAAAAATGCCACCAATGATCTGATGGCTACAATGATTGTCATTTTAAACTTCAAAAACATGACAGCAGAGTTTTACTGGCAATAAATTCTCAAGACTCAGTTTTTAACACCTTGTGAGGCTTACAAAAGCTGTTTCACTTAGTTCTAAGCCAAGCAAAACAGCTACATACACATAATTTTCTCACTTAAAAACAAAACTTGCTTCTTAGAGGTAGAAAAGTATGAAGACAAATGATTCTGAGGTAATAACATACCCAAGAAAGTTCACTTACCTTTCAGCTTCTGTAGGTCCTCCTTTAGATCAGGGCCTGCAAGCATGAAGATACTCTCTGACACAGGGTTCTTATCTGTGAGGCTTTCATTGCTGGTATTCACGATGGCTGTGCAGTTTAACAATGCCACATCACCTTTCCTGAGCGGGCAAAGACAAAACGTGAGGGAGAAAAGACAAGATACCTGGTTTTTAATTCTTTCAAAGCATTTTAACTTTGCCTTTCTTACAAGGTTGGTTTTGCTTGCTTACAAGCTAACTGCAGATGGAATTCCTGGCTCAGAAATTTAAAATGGCCTACTTAATACAGCTTTCATGCAGCTGTCATCCCCCCCTCATGAAACCATTCTGCCACACATTTGCTTAGTACCTATTTCTTTTGTTGTAACTGAAGGCTTACAAAGTTGAAAGTGGATGCTTCAAAGGGTTTAGAAATAGCAACATTAGTCATAAAGACAAAAAGCAGAAACAACATAAATTTGTCAGCTAATGAACTCATAAACATGGGATATCCATGGGATAATAATCCAATGGATTATTATCAGCTATAAAAGGGAGTAAGCCACAACAACTTTATGTTACTGTAAGGATTCCATTTAAATGAAGTGTCTAAAACAGGAAAATTTACAAAGATAGAGAGTAGGCTGAAAATGCATACTAATCTATAGTGATAGATCACTGGTAGTTTGGGGATATGGAATATAGGGAAGGGGATGAGGGAAAGACTAAAACACCTACAAACACCTTTTGAAGGCAACGGATATGTTCACTACCATACCTGTGATAGCTGAATGGATGTAGAAATATGACAAAACTTAACAAATTGTACGCTTTAAATATGTGGAGCTCATTATATATCAATTGTATCTCAATACTGTATATGCAAAGCAATATTTAAATAATGCTAGGGTTGACACAAGAATTTAAACGAAATTATAAGAAAGTATTATTGGATTATGATATCATATAAGCAAAAATTTACCAAAGAACCACTTTTCCATTGATAATCTTATTATAAAGAAAAGGTGATCTAATCACATCTTCCTGAAACTTCTCAGCTGTAGTCTCAGAAGAAGTTACTTCATCTTCACGTGAGTCACCCCAGCTTAGCAGAGTATCCACATCCACAAACTGGGAAGGCGCACCCAAGGGATCCATGGAATGAGAACTTCAGCTTGTCTTTTCCCAGATTCCTCAGCAATTCAATAATCCCCGAAGACTTTAGCTTGAAAGAAAAGAAAGAATTATTGTAATAGAGAAGCAAAGACATTACCTCAATTCAACTAAACAACAACGAAACAACTCTGTGAAATGCTTCAATAGTATATGAGAAGATTATAGTCATTTCAGTAGTCCATTAACAATAATGGACAACAAAGCATCCATACAGCTTTTCTAAGACAGGAATAAAGGGGAATTATTTAAGCATAAATTCTTTTCAAAGAATCATGGCTATTAAAATAATCGCATGACCCATCAGCTGTACTTCTCCAAAACAGGACTATTCATTCGGTGTTCGCTGAGTACCCACTACTTAAAAAAAGGGGGGATGAGATGCTGCAAAATATATAAAGGTAAACAGTATGGATAAAGACTTCAGATTGCTAATAATAATAATGTGAAGAATGTATTAAGACAAAATGAGAACTATGAGAAGTGGGTGGTTACCATAATCAAGTGGTAATAAATCTTTCAACTAAGTAGTACAGAGGATGCACGGATATAAGAGGTAACACACAATGAAAGAATGAACAGAATCTGACAATTTATGGGATACAGTTATGGTAGATGACTGATTGTACAGAAATAATAATTAGAAAGGAGGACATAAGGGCCGGAGGGTTAGCTCAGTGGTTCCGGCGCCTGCCTCGCAAGCGCAAGGTCCTGAGTTCGATCCCCGGTAACCACATATAATGCTGGGCGTAGAGACACGCCCACCAACAATCAACACCACATACCACAATGCCAGGCGTGGTGGCTCACGTCTGTAATCCCAACACTCGGGAGGCAGAGACAGGAGGATTGCTGAGTTCGCGGCGGCTTGCCTGGGCACCATAGTGAGCTCAGGGCCAGCCTGAACTACAAAGCGAGATCCTGTCTCAAAAAGCAAAAAAAAAAAAAAAAAAAAAAAAAAAAAAAAAAAAAAAAAAAAAAAAAAAAAAAAGAAAGGAGGACATAAGAAGATACAGAGTATCAAGTGCTGGAGTAAGGTTATAGGAAATTTCACCAGACAAGAAGATTATTCACTCTGCCAATACGTCACACAACTGTTTCTGTAAAGCAAATCCACTCATTCAATAAATCCTTACAAGCATCTATTTCATATTAAATACTGTCCCAGGCATGGAAGATATACCGGTTAAAAAGATAAAAGTCCCTGCATTTGGGAAGCTTGTATTTTAATAGAGCAGAAATTATAAAGAAGCAAGAAAGCATCTAACCGAATGACTAAAGGCAATAAATAACGAGAGAAAAGCTGACCCCAAAACAGAGAGCTCAAGTGAAAAAACAAGGCATGGGAAGCTCTTTGGAATGTTTTGGGGTGAAGAAATAGCAAACACAAAGGCCAAAAGGGCAGAGAGGAGTTTGCTATATACCAGGAAGAGCCAAGAGGTTAATTTGGCTAGAGTGAAATATGCTGGGTAATTAATGGCAGTTGGTATGGTTGGCAAGAGAGGGAAATGTCTGGTGATGCAGTCTGTTAGAAATGCTAATAAACTTAGATCTTATTCCAAATATAAGTGGAAGCTACTAGATGATCTTGGTCAAGCTAATAACTAAATATAAGTAATATTCAAAAACATACTAGCTACAGTGAAATCGAGAAGGGGCAAGAGCAGAAGTAGGGTCAGATCTAGTAGAAAATGACTACAGAAATCTAGGTGAGACAGTGGTGTTGAGAAATGTTAAGATTTGGAATGTAATTGGAAGGTAGAGTCAACAAGACTTGCTAAATGAATGCTGAAGGTGAGGAAAAAGAGCAGAATCAAAGATGATTCCTAGACTACTTGCTGGAGCAATTACACACATGGTAAACTATGCTATTTACAGAAAAGGAGTAGATTGGAGTTAATTGTGGGGAAAAGAGATAATCAAGAGATTCTTTCTGCCCCTTATGTCTTTTTGGATGTGCTAAATTTGAGACAATCATTATGTGGGCCAGTATTTATGTCACACATAAAACTAGCTGGATGAGGCTAGAGCTCAGAGAAGGACAGAGCTGAAGATACAAACCTGAAAGTCTCAGCATATAGATAACCTTCAAAGCAAAGGAATTTTACAAGATCACCTAGAGAGTAAATTCAAATAGAGAAAAGAGCTCCAAGGAATGAATCCTTAGCAAAATTCAGGGCGTGGGAGGAAAGGAAGTCAGAAAGTGAGACAGACAAAGACTGATTAGAATGGAAAGAAAGTAGGATAGCTCAAGCCAAGGGAAGAATTGGTCGAAGTAGGAGTGCTTGGGAAGAACCAGCTCAAGTTAAATGCTGAAGGATTTCAGAAGGCTGAGGATCATGACTTGAGGTTTGCTAAGTAGGAAGTTAAAAGCCTAGATTTTTAGTTCTTTCTACTTGATTCTGTGATATGTAAAATCATTGAATCTAGATTCTTTACTATTTTAAGGTGAATAGCTTCTCATTCAATTATACAATGAGGCAGGACTAGTAAGGTATACAATGTAAGATTTTGGGTTCTGACAGCAGGCCTGAGTTTAAGATCCAGGCCCAGTTGTGTTATCCTTAACTCCAAGTCAGAATTTATTCATAAAATAGGTTTAATTGATGTCTAGGGTTACTGTGAAGATTAAATATGATAATCTGTGTCAACCTGCATAGCAGAAGACTTGGCACAACACAAGGAATATCAAAAGCTACTAGTTATAACTTTCTCAGTCAATATAAAGGTCTCTTACACCAGTCTTAAGATGAAGTTTTATCTCCTGTGTGACAAACACCAAAATGTTCACTGTCAATGACTTTAAAGGTCACCAAACAAATGAAACACAAATCGCTGAGTTAAGACATTCATCTCTAAGTCATGACTTCCTTTGTAAATCCCTAGATAAACCCAACATCTGTTTTCTCTGATTCTGTTCCTGTCCCACTAAAAGGGAAAAAAAATCATGTAATCAGCATTCCTAATTGCTGCCAAAACCAGTACACATTTTCCTGCATCAGCTGGGCCTTCTGTTCATACCATCCAGCAGCTGTCTTGATCATTTCGGGAGGACTTTGGGGTTCCACAATGCATCTGTGGTATAGTCTCTAGGACATCCTTCAATGACACCCAACTCCTGGCATTCACGCAGTGTGCTGCTGTTTTCCATAATGAATATGGCTATTTAACTATTTAACCAATGGGATATTGCAGAAATAATGTCTCTTTGAAATATGTGCCATAAAAGGTTCTGTGACCTCTCTCTTTTTTTTTTTTTTGAGACAGGGTCTCGCTTTGTAGTTCAGGCTGGCTCTGAGCTCACTATGTAGCCCAGGTAAGCCTGGAACTCAGCAATCCTCCAGTCTCTGCCTCCCGAGTGCTGGGATTACAGGCGTGAGCCACCACACCTAACACTGTATGTGGTTACTGGGGATCGAACTCAGGACCTTGTGCTTGTGAGGCAGATGCCGGAACCACTGGGCTAACCCTCCGGCCCAGTTCTGTGACTTCTCTTACTCTCTTCTCTTAACCTGCTCAGGAGCTAGGCCCCATGATTTGAGGACATTCGTGCATCCAAGAAAAAGTTCACTGGGGAAGAAACTGAGAGTTTCAGCCAACAACCAGCATCACCTGCCACACATTTGAATGATTCACAGTGGAAGAGAATCCTTCAGCCTCCATTGGCTCTGAAGTGACTTTAGACCCAGCTGACATTTTAGTACAACTTCATGAGACACCTTGAATCACAGCCACATAATTAAGCCACTTGTCAATTCCTGACCTATATTTGAACTAAATACTTAAATGCTTACTGTGCCCCATGTATTCATTCACTCAGCACTGTTAGGTGCTTGGTTTCTGTTTAGTCACTCTACTGGAAGAGATGAAGCCATGAAAATCACACAAATGCATAATCACAGAAATAAATACACAAAGTATGTGACTTTTTAAAAAAAGAGCAAACAAATGAAAGACAAGTGAGCTAATTTAGATTGGAGAAGCAGTCACTATCTCTTCCAGAAGGTAAGTCAATAACAAAAGCAGCAGAAAGGTAAGATTCAATCTGAGAGGCTCATAGTGGAAAAAGATGTTAAAAGAGCCCCCAAAATACCAGTATGACAGTGCAGTGAGGCTAGGTATCTATTATGTTACAAATAGGATCTCTAATCCTTACAAAAATTTCATAAAGGTAGGAATTAAAATTCTTATTTCGCACTGAAGACATCAAGATTTACAGTCCAGTAAGCAGCCAAGGAAACAGGAGACATAATTAGTGAATGTAATCAAAACTAGGACCCTGTGATCAAAATCAAGAATGAGTTGGTATTAAAAACTGTGCCAGTCTCATTCTCTTCTTCTCTGAGAAAAAAAAGATCTTAGTTCAATTAACGTTCTTCCAGTTAAAGATCTATCTTCATTTAGTCTACAACTTCCAAGTGTGCTAATACTATGTACTCCATGTTTAAACCAGCTATTGGCTTTAATTTAACCATTTTACTATATTCCACTTGATCAGCTCTTTTAAAATAATATAAAGTCAATTCTCCTCACACATTGAGTGATTTCCTTCTTGTTTTGCCTAATCTCAAAAACTTTTCCTGCCACATTTCTTCTTCAGAATATCAAACTCCTCTTTTACCACTTAATTGCTTAACAATAATTTCTATAATCTGCTTCCTCTTTCAACAATCAGTAGTTTTGTTTCAGTTCTCAAATAATGCCAAGTCTGCTCTTTCAAGGTCAATAACAACTTCCAAAACATCGGATCAAAAGTTAATCAAATTTCAGTCACCTCTACAATTGATCATTTCCTCCTTGAAACTCTTTTATCTTCTCTGAGGTACATGGTCATAGTTTTTATATCTCCAATCATACCATGTTCCTATAGCTTGTTAGGTATTCTTCCCACTTTTCAAAGTCACCGAGACCCACAAGACAATGAGTGTTAAATGAGCAATAAGTAATGCTCACAGCTCTTACTGTACAGCAAAATTTAATGGCATTTTATTGAAAGCATTTTAGAATTTAACAAAGGTTGAATTATTTTGCAATTCTGTCTCTAAACAAAAATTTATTTCTCTCGTCTCCTGTAACATAAATACAGACTTTGGCTATTGCAAAAGGAAGAGGCTGAGTTTTGGAAATGGGGAAAGGAATGGGAGGGGAAGGAGGGGTATAAAGGGATGGAAAATCATGTAACAATATATGTCATGTGCATAGACTAATTCCCCAAAGTGAATGTAATCATATACTGCTAACACACACTAATAAAGAAATTTTAAAATTTACTAAAGTTAAATTTAAAATACAAGAAAAGAAGAGCAAACCCAAACCGTATTAGGAAGACCTGATCTTGAACAATGGCTCTTTATATTTTCTAAGTCAAAGGCCTGTGAGAGTCACATCCAAGACTTTTCTACTTTCAAAATATGTACAAGAGTTCATATTATTACCGACCAACAAATAAATGAGAATATTCCTAGACTAAGATTAAGATCCAATGATAGCATGCGGAGAGCTCAAACGAGGGAGGGAAAAGGCTACAATACCCTATAGCCACAGCTAAAAATGGCTAACTTTAAAGGGAAGCAAGATTATCCACTGAAAATAGGTTGACCAGACCTAAACTTTGAATAACTTCATAAGCAAATACTAAGCCTTGTAAAAAAAAAACAGGCTCCTGAAGAGTGTTAATATCTTGTGATCACAAAGTCAACAGTACACAAACTGAAGATTCTAGAATGGAACAGATCTGTTCCCTTAGCTATACCTGTTTTGTTCCTTAGTGCAAAAGAGAGTACCCAAAGACAAAGAGAACTTCCTATGTATTCTTTATAATTCAAAAGATAAAGTTAGTAATTCTCATCACATTGCTGCTTCTACCCTTTCTCCCCAAATTCTGTCTCTTTCTAGTTTAAAATGACCTTTAAATAATGCTCTAGATGAGTAACTGGATTGGGTAAATCAGATTTTATTGTTCAACATTGAGCAGAATCAAGCAGAATTCCTGAGATCACTGTCTTAAAAGATCTGATTTCTGTCTGGATAAAGAGAAAGTACCAATCATTTAAGAGAAAAATCAGAACTAACAGCTTGTACTTGCCCTTCAGAATTATTACATTGATGAGATAGGCCTAGAGATAGGTACAAAGAGTAGGTCCATATAGCTGACCTTTAATAATTACCAGTTCACAGTATTTCACTGTTTTTTCCATAAAATATAGTTTAACCATTCTTTTTCTTTCAATATTTCAATAGTTCAGGGTATATTAGAATATTTATACACATCATTCCCATTCCAACACCAAACCTATAAAATTAAGAATCATTCTATGCAAAGGGAAAGTGATTTTTAAAAAATTCCTCAGATAAAAAAATAACTAAAGTGTTCAAATACTTAACGATCAAATATGTGACCAAGAGGTGAAGGACAGTGGCAGAAGGAAAAAAGTGACTCTAGAAAGAATTCATATCTGTTAGGTAGATGTATCAACTCCTTGGGATGAATGCAATCATTATGCACTGCAAACATGTATGAATAAAAATTAAAATGTAAAAATATGTGAACTATAAAAATAGCACAACAAAAACATGTCGAAGCCTCATCAATGAACCCAGGCTAAATATAACACCATCACTGAAAAACACTCAAACCCTATATTCCAATAGTGAACTGGCAGCACCATTTATATTTAAAACTACTAAACTATGTTTCAATTCCAAGTATTAACATGTTGACCATTTAGAATGAGTAACAAGCTGGGTGTGTTGGCTCACGCCTGTAATCCCAGCACTTGGGAGGCAGAGACAGGAGGATTGCTGAGTTCGAGGCTTGCCTGGGCTACATAGTGAGGTGAGGGCCAGCCTGAACTACAAAGCGAGACCCTGCCTCTAAATAAATAAATAAATAAATAAATAAATAAATAAATAAATAAATAAAATAACAAAACTTAAGTCCTTGAAATAGAGCATAAAACATTTTATAAGGTTACCTTAATACTCAAGTCACAGTTATTGTTACAAGTCCTTATTCAACTCATTTTTATGTCTGGCGTTACTTCCCATAATTTCTAATAATGTTAATTTTTATGAGAAGGTAAAATCAAGACATATAATAACCAATATGGGTTCAACATTTCATCTGTTTTGAAAAGCAATGAGGCAGAGAGCAGATGAAGAAAATCTCAAAATTAAACACATAAATAGATCAGGAGTTTTGAAATGAGTGTCCAGAAGGCAAACTGCCACTGAATCTGAGGGAGACAGAAAAATAATCCTTCATGTTCATAAATAAAAACTTATCCACTGATGCCAGTTAGTTTTGAAATCACTTTCTTTGAAACAGATAATCCAAGGAGTTGCGTGAATCTAACTACCCAGTTTTTCACGGAAGCACATTTTTCCCTATGATACACAGCTATAAGAAACTACCACACACAACCATCCAAATGCTCCCCTCCCTACCAGACTTCTTGAAATAAGTCAGGTGCCAGTTTCTTGCCTTCCCATTCACCAAGCAACCGCAAGCTTTCAAAACACCTATGCTGATATAGTCACCCAGTTTCATCTTCTGTATCATCTACTACTGTAATTTTTTTGAAAAAGGAAGATTGGCTAAGCAGGTCTTAAAAACACGAAGCCAGATACTGCAGGCAATTTCTAAACTGGTTGCAAATGTCTTGTTCAGTACCGATGGCGGGAGCTCGCGTCTTTCGTATAGTTACACATCACCTTTAATGCTGCAGTGACAAACATCAGCGCTCATTTTTAAAACTTCTCGGCAGCCCAAGCATATAAGAGGGCAGAACTGCAAGACTTCTCACCTAACAACAGATTCATTCACCTAAGAAGGAGACAGCCCAGTCACTTCCCCATCAGCCTAAGAGCGGAAACACAAAGCCGAACCAATGTCACTCCAGGGACTGCAGGGACCCAGACAACTCAGCATCCCGGGCTCAGCACCTACCCACTCCACCCGGGCTCCTCGGGTGCGTGAAATGCCCAGTCCACAGGGTCCGCAGCAACGGGCTCCGCCTCGGAGTTACCGCGGGCCGGGGTGCTGGCCGCCCTGGCTCTAGTGCATCCCAGGACTCGCGCCTCCTCGGCTACGGCGCCTCGCTCCCGAGTCTGAGTGTTTACAGACGCTCTTCTCATGGAGCCTGCGAGCGTGACAGCACCGCGGGTGAAAACCCAACTAACACCCGGGAAAGAAGCTGCAGGCTCATTCTCCAGGAGAGTGACAAGGCTGATCCAGCGCTCTCCGCTCTCAGCCGGTCCCGTGAACAGTCGGCCGCACCCCCGGGGCTCCGCCCCGCCCCGCCCCGCCTTCCTTCCCGGCATCCGTCCCGCCTCTCACAGCGCTCTGGCGGTGCCATTCGGGCGGCAGAAGGGCGACTTAAACTCCTGGTCCTAGGCGGCGGAGAGACATATCCAGACGACGCTCACCCGGAGCGCAAGGCTGGAGACCAGTCAGACGCCGGGAGGCTGGCGTGACGAGCTGCAGAGGCTCCGCGCTGCCGAGCACCGGCTTCTGCTCCCAGCCAACGCGGCCCAATCGAAGCTCGGCTCTGTCGTCACTTCCGCGAAGAAGGCAAAAGGAACTTCGGGCGGAAGTGACTCGCGGACCAGACCGGAAGGAGCGGGCCGGACCGGAAGGGGCGGGCCCCACAGGCGGGAACCTCGTGGAGGCTCAGGTGAATTCGGCTGGTCTAGGCTCTCACCTGTTTGAGTCTGCAGCTCCGACACGCAGCGTGGGTTTGGCGGGTCACTGCTGAAGCCCTGATTGGGTCCGCAGCATTAAGGCAGGGGATATTTGCGATCTGTTTCTAGGGTCGAGAAAATCCAAGTGACTGCGGACTTCCACCGAGGGACAGCTAAGCTACATTCCGGCTGCTGGTGGCGGTGGACTGACTCGCCTGAGGATGTGTTCTCGTTCTGCGGAATCCCCTCGCGTTCTCCTGACTGAAGATTTGCTTTAGGGACGTGTGACAGGTCTGTTAGCATGGTCCAGGCCTTCCGTGCGTCATGGAAATGCCCTGTTTTGTGGCGGACCTCTTGGGTTGAGAAGGGGTAATAGTGGAGTATTAGGTAGTGAACTCCCGCCTAAAGGAGAAATCTATGCATGTGAAATAGAAGTGACCAATGCCCTATTGCAAGGGAGGTAGTTTGAATATTGAAACAATGAAAAATGCTGCGAGAATCGGGCTTATTGTTAAAGAACAGGGTCTTAAACAGCAATACTTAACTAAAATTGGTGGTGGAGGGATTCATGTTGTAAGAAGCAAAAGGATGGCACAAAACAAGTCAGGGTTCCAGGACAAGGAAGATGATGAGGCAGACCAGAGAAGTTACTTGAGCAATAAAGAGGGGTAGTGAGGATAACTTACTGGAAACCGAAAAAAGCTTTGGCTCTTTTTATTAAGGGATTAGGTAGGCCAGTGGATTAGAACAAGATGAATGAAGAAATGTGGTGGTGGTCTTGGATGAAAAACTTATATAGTAATCCAGAGATAAGAGCTGCAACTGAAAGTGAAAAGAAAATGATCCTACTTAAACAAGCAGGCAGAATTGGTAAAAAGAAACAGTGTAACATAGTGGTTGAAATGAGAAACTTTGGAGTTACACTAGCTGGATTGGAATCTGGCTTTGGCTTTTGTTAGCAGTCTTTGGGCCATTCACACCTCTGCCTAACCTACTATCCTGGTCTGTGAAAATAAGAAAAATAGGCTTATTTATTACTGTGCAGTGTTATTATATTTAGGTTTACAGTACAGCAAACGCTTTTTTTTTTTTTTGAGACAGGGTCTCGCTTTGTAGTTCAGGCTGGCCCTGAGCTTACTATGTAACCCAGGCAAACTTTGAACTCAGCAATCCTCCTGTCTCTGCCTCCCAAGTGCTGGGATGACAAGGCGTGAGCCACCACGCCCAGCACTGTGGTATGTGGTATTGATTGCTGGTGGGTGTGAGTCTCCACGCCCAGCATTGTATGTGGTTACCTGGGATCGAACTCAGGACCTTGCGCTTGCAAGGCAGGCGCCGGAACCACTGAGCTAACCCTCCGGCCCAGCAAACACTTTTATGAGTGTTTTGCAGACATTGATTCATTTAATTATACATAAAGAAGCAACTGAAGGTTTTTATTAGTTATACACATTTAATGTATCAGTTACCATATCTGAAGTACTCAAATCCCTGGATGCTATATTTTTTTTCTTTGATGAGCCAAAGGTTAATGAAAAGCTTTGAGCCTGGACAGCTGAGGAGATATTTTGTCCCAACACCAGAAAATGTGAGAGGAGGTTAGGAAGTAAGATGTGGACAGGTTCACTGATACTGTAAGGTATTCAAAAGGATAGAAAGTGTTTGGGACGGTATAGTTAGTATTTATGTAGATGGATAGGGCTGGAAGTAGGTATCGGAGTCCCTGGACCTTGGTGTGACATGTGAACACATCACAGAAAATACTGTAGAAGAAAGTAGTGGATATCCAAAGACTATTGTGAGAAGCAGTCATAGTTACGAAGCTGGAGGAAGAAGAAAATTGAGGAAAAATTACTTTAGATGTTCTAGGCTAAGAGCATTATCACAATATTAATATTAACTTGAATTTTAACTGACTTTATGTTGGTTCCTGTGAGAAAAACATTGAAGCTCATAAATGATTATTAGCAGCAAATATTAATAGTGAGTTGGGACTGAATATTTTAAAGTTGATTATAATTAAAAAGAGACCCTGTTAAGTTAAACCAAATGAAAAAAATCCAGTGAAAAGAAATACTGCTCAAAGATGACTTTAACTTTGGCATTCTTGTGTTTCTTAAGTTGTGTGAGGGTTTGGGGGTGATACTTTTCATTCTTTCAGATGAGAATAAACAGCATTGATTCTTTGTTTCTTTCAGCTTTTGTGGCTTTTATCCACAACCAGAATTTTATTTGAATTTGATATATTACAAGAACTATGACATCTTTCAAAAATAAGGTGCAAAGTATCTCTCAGTTTGTCAGGGGGTGATAGCTGACTACTCTGATTTTGAAATCAAGGACAGACCTTCATGTAACAATACTTTTTGTAATATGGCCCGTGAACCAAATAGCAGCATTATTTGGGAACTCAACTAGAAAAGAACGATCTTTTTTATTTATTTATTTTTGAGACAGTGTCTTGCTTTGTAGTTCAGGCTGACCCTGAGCTCACTCTGTAACCCAGGCAAGCCTGGAATTCAGCAATCCTACTGCCTCTGCCTCCTGAGTGCTGGGAATACAGGCATGAGCCACCACGCCCGGCACTGTGGTATGTGGTATTGATTGCTGGTGGGCGTGAGTCTCCACGCCCAGCATTGTATGTGATTACCTGGGATTGAACTCAGAACCTTGCGCTTGCAAGGCAGGCGCCGGAACCAATTGCCATCATGAACCTACTGAGGAAAAAAAACAAGTGCCAGGAGAGGAACTGAGTCAGTTTCCAGCAGTGTTTTCTTTCATAAGCCTTTCGGGTGACTTAGGTTTGTACTAGTTTGAGAACCACTGTACTAAAAACTAGGAGAGCACCATAATGTTAGGGTTTTTGTCTTAGTCTGTGCTGTACCTCCAGTGTCTACAGTAGTAGTTGTCTAATTGGTAGGTTTGCCATAAATATTCATGAATATGTTCAGTCTCATACTACTAGTCTCAGTGTAAAAACTCTAGCGGTTCAGTCAGAGATGCCTTGTTTTCCTGCATTGAGGCTTTTGTAACATACACTCACAAGGTGGTTATAGTAGCGTTTCTGACTTGAAACTTGACCAATAGGGATTACGCATTGAGTCAACAGTGAATAAGAAAAACTGAAGGTGTTCAGGTATTTTAGGTCCGTGATTTATTCAGAGTAAATGAAGGTTAAGAAGCGCTACACTGTTATTTTCATGATCGACAGTGGGTGTTCTGTAACCTAGCAAAACTAAAGAACTGAGTTTTCTTTATTTACTTGGACAGATTGCCTCACGTGTGGTATTAGACATCATAACATGGGGCTCACCAAGCAGTACCTACGCTACGTCGCTAGTGCGGTTTTTGGCGTGATTGGCAGCCAAAAAGGTAATATTGTCTTTGTGACACTCCGTGGAGAGAAAGGCCGCTATGTGGCAGTACCAGCCTGTGAACATGTTTTCATCTGGGACTTAAGGAAAGGAGAGAAGGTGAGTAAAAAATCCACAAGGCCCATACTGATCTGTGCGTGTTGGAAGGTAGAGAGGCCTCTTCGATGTATAAGAGTGAGTGGGAACTAATGATGTCAGCGAGTTCACTGTTCCTGATTATTCCCACACGTTTCCTCTGTTCATGTTCTTAACTTCTCTACATTGTTTTTGATTCTTTGGATTTCAGATCCTCATCCTTCAGGGTCTTAAACAAGAAGTGACTTGCTTGTGCCCCTCCCCAGATGGACTGCACTTAGCTGTTGGTTACGAGGACGGGTCTATCCGAGTCTTCAGTCTGCTGAGTGGGGAAGGAAATGTGACCTTCAGAGGCCACAAAGCGGCCATCACTACCTTGAAGTACGATCAGCTGGGAGGCAGCCTGGCTTCTGGCTCCAAGGTGAGACTGGAGCCTTCAGGCTTCGGCTGAAGCAGGTTGCTCACAAAAATTGCTGGCTTTGCATGTGCAAAACTGTGTATTGACGATCAAAAGCATATGAAGTAGGTGGGTCTGAATGAAAAGGTTTGTTTTGGTTCCTGTTATGTTTTCCAATGAGAACCTATAAAATACAAGAATGAGACAAAGTTGTGTGTCGTAACTACTGTAGGACATCGTTGTGGAAGTGCTGCCCAAATCTGTAAAACAAGAGAAAAAAACAAAGACTTGTAAAAGAGAATATGAGTTTTTTAACCACTGACATCCTGTATCTCAAAAATTATGAGTCAGAAAATGAATCGTAAAAGATTCCATTTACAATAAAATATTAAGTAATAAAACACTGAAACTGCTGAAGAATGTAATAGAGACACAATTCAATTTTTTTAATGGGAAGACAAAGTATTGAAAAATACTAGCATTTTTTTCATTTGTATGGCTAAAGTAATTTAAATATCTCAAGCGTTTTGTTATTCAGAACTTAAAATGACTTAAAAGCATCTGTGGATAAAGATGAATTGGAAATACCAAATTTGGAGAAAGAAGAATAATAAAAGACAGAGCTGGATATTAAAAGGCATTATAAAACCATAATTTAACAATAATTGTATTGATGTAGTTAGTACCAGTGGAGCTTAGTACATTATTACAACCAGATGGAAATCGGGGAAACAGTGCACACTTTTATATATAGCTAATTAGCACATTTTGACTATTATAAAAATGGACTGTTTATAAAATAGTACTTAGAAAACTGGCTGTTTAAGGGGAAATTTTCAGTTAAAGTTTTATCTAATTCCATATGTCAAAATGAGTCTCGGATTTAGAGACTTAACTATCCCAGAGTAGTAATTTTACCTCCTGTCCATCTCCTCCCTTCAGGACACGGATGTTATCGTTTGGGATGTGATCAATGAAAGCGGCCTCTACCGTTTGAAGGGGCACAAGGATGCCGTGACGCAAGCATTGTTTCTGCGAGAAAAGAATCTGCTAGTAACTAGGTAAAGAAATCAGGGTTTAATTTCCTATTTTGTTTGTTTTCTGTAAGGCACATACATAGGGGAGGGCTTGAAAGAGAATTTATTTCATCCTTATAAGCAAACCGAATGAGAAGTTCAGGTTCAAGTTTGTGTACTGAAATGGATTAGAAAGAGTCAAAATTTTGAGGCTTCACCGAGCAGACATTTGTAGGACATGAAGACTAACTGGCCATGGAAGACAAGGACACAGGGTGGGTCTCAGGTGGTTCTGTGACAGACAGCATTATGGGAGTGTTGGAGGCTGGGCTGGATCGAGTTCTGTGTTCTCTAGTACTCAGTCAGGATTCAAGGCATTTGGTGCCTGAGCTTATTTTCTTTCTTTTGTGTTTTAATTGACTCTATTAGTACATTTTAGGTATACATTATGATGACGTTCATCACTGAGAATTTGTAGCTTGCAAGATATAGCTTGATTCTTGTTTTTTTCCCATTCCTCTGTCCTCCTTTCTGCCCCTCCACTGAAAGATCTTATTTTCTGGGCCGGAGGGTTAGCTCAGTGGTTCCGGCGCCTGCCTCGCAAGCGTAAGGACCTGAGTTCGATCCCGGTTACCACATATAATGCTGGGCGTGGTGGCTCACGCCTGTAATCCCAGCACTCGGGAGGCAGAGACAGGAGGATTGCTGAGTTCGCGGC
>PVIC010028301.1:0-23236 GCA_004025085.1 Thryonomys swinderianus
TGGAACATTCAAAACTTAAATGACACAAATACAGATTGATAGAACTAAGAGAGCAAAATCTACAACAAAGATGTTTTGAGTGCCATTATTAATTTACCTCACAGCCCGGATGATTCAAAATAGTAGGAATTAAAGAAAAAGAAAGAAGATATAGATATCTCCACTAAAAAATTTAATACACTACATAATCCACAGTTAAGAATTCATGAATGTGGCACCATGGAAGGTTTCTCCAGTTACCTCCTCCACTCGCAATTCTGGCCACCATAGTTCTCTGCCTCTGCACCTTACTTACACCAACCACAGTAGATGAACAACTTCGAAAGCAAGAGAGGCTTGTTTTAGAGAGACACAATAAGTATCTAAATATGATAACCTATAACCAAGAGCAAGGGAAAAAAAAAGGCAAAAGAAATGGAGTAAATATAAAGAAATGCCAACCTGTGGATGGTTCAGGGTGAGGCACACTGTTCATGTCTCTCTCAGTATAAGAGGACTTACCACACACTACAGTGAATAAATGGCACTGTGGCAAAGTTCAATCAAAGCATCAGTCATCTAGATAAAATGGATGTCCCTCAATCATCAAAAGTCTGAATGTGCACAGTACACTTTGACAAAAGGATCAAATTTCAGAAATGTGTAAATTTCCACTTAAAATGTTAAAATACCCCACTTGGTCTTTAAAGGAGTGAAATTCTGGAAAACTTAGCTACACGGAGAAATCAGGTTCTGAAACAGTATTGAACACACTGAACTGTGTTCAGCTATACTATCCTGAATGTGCTAAATCTTGTCTGAATAAACTGAAAATTACTAATCTTTTCAAAATGAAATATCATGCAAGAGTTAGGAGTTTACATACAATAAAGCAGTTTTATTAGAAAAAGCATAATGATCTAAGACAAAAACACAAAGCCCTATGAATCTATCACTGACAGAAGAATTTTGAGGTATGTGAAAAAGGTACTTCAGTCTGTCCTGACACACGAGCCTATAAAATAGTTAACAAGCTCAAAATATCTTTGAAATGACATGAGTGTTATACTGGGTTTCTGAGTTTTTTCCTGCACTGAATTACAAGTTAATAATGTTGCAGGCAATGCCTCAGTGCAGCCTAACCTATACCCTGAGATATAATAGCAGACCCTATCATCCCATTACAGTCTAGAATTAGTGAAAGGACTTGGTGGGGTTACTTTAATTACAGAAAGAGAAATATACCATAAATGCCAGTGGGGGGAGCTCAGAGCAAAGGGAAAGATCGTGATTATAATGGCTAAGAAAAGGAAATGCTGATAGCCTTCTGAGTTTCTAAACAATACGCTTTTTTCTTTTAATATTCTTTTGAAGAACAAGCTTTAATACATTTTGAAATAAAGTTTCTTTTCTTTTTCTTTTTTCCCCCCATTAGGTAGAGGAAAAATAAATAATAGTACCGCTGAGGGCAACCAGTTTAAACAATGGGCAGGATTCTGAAACCTCTGCTTTCAAGGAGGTCTCTGGCAGCCGTCTGCCCCTCTGGAATTAGTTTCATTTACAAATGAATCTACACAGTAGGCCTGCCATCTAATGATGCTGGAGGAACAGTAAAGGAATCAGCCCAATACAACCATTACCTTCCTCCAGATGAATTTGGCTTCCTCCAGATTCCTTTATACATTTACTTCAAAGACAAGATAGAATTTTAATAGGTTCTTTCCATAATTAAAGACACTATGTAAGTGTATTCACTGTCCTTTTTACCACTAAAGAAATATAATTACTTCATACAACTAGAATGTAGCCACTAGCCATTATCTTCTCCTAAAAACAACTTCAAATCTAGCATGCAGGGAAAATAGTCAGGGTCTATCAGGATTCTCACTCTTCTATATCTAAGCTGTTAGGATCTCTTTTAATGGAGCTTTCAATACTCAACAGTTTGTCGGTGACCAGTAGCAGAAAAGCTAACACTAAAATTGGTGCCAGGAAACAACAAAAGTCTTGATTCCATGTGGAAAAGCTACAGCTGGCAAGAATCAGCACTCAAAGAAAATCTGTAGAAGAAATGAGTATTACTTTGTTAGCTACAGCCACAGCAATACTGAGTAACAAATCACCCCACAAGTCAACAGCACATAACAGTATGCAGTGTTTTCTTGTTCATATGTAAGCTGGTTATGTGGGATTCCCATCGGTTGAGCTCAGCTGGTCTTGGAACGGAGCTGAAGATCAGGCCCAGATCAGTTTTTCACACTTGAATTAGCAAGTACTAGGAGAATGCTCTTTTATTCACATGAACAGAAGTTCAAAAGACCAAGTCTAACAGCACAGGCATATGTCAAAAGTTCAAAAGACCAAGTCTAACAGCACAGGCATATGTCAAGCCTTTGCTGAGGGTATCTCAACAGTCCATTGGTTATGGCAAGTCATGTATCCGAACCCACACCTATATCAGTGGGGCAAGGACCGTATTCACAGATTCAGGTTGTTAAGGTTTTTTGGCTTATACTTCACCTGGCATCCCGCTGCTGATAACGGCATAGCAGGGTATTCCATTTGCATTCTGCCATCTAGTTCTCCCCAAAAAAGAACGTAGTTTTATATAAGCTTACCATTTATGGCACTGTTAGAAAATATAAATTAAACAGGAAAAAGTGATAAAATTGGGATTATATTGGATTTCTAAATATAAATGATATGATTTAGAACCTTATTAGTGCTCAAAACTGAAATGAAAAATAAGGGGCAATGAATTATAGTTACAGAGTGTTGCTTAGTATACCTAGCATTTGTGAACATGGACTTCCTAAGTTGCATACCTTCCATTAGCATCAACAATATACCATACAGTATTAGTATTCCATGGAAATAACTTGGTGAGCAGCCCAATTACAAAAAGATAAGAAGCAGGAAAGTTCATACCAAAGTTTCTACTTGGATAATGTAACAGTGCAGGCATTAGCAGAATCTAGAAGACAGTAGAGCATTAAATTTAAGCAGACTTGTAGTGACAGTGAAGTCCTTACAGTAAACAACATTTTAAGATGAATTTAGAAGGCTTTTATGGACTATCCATATACAATTATGAGTTAATCTGACAATATTACCAGCTAAATATTACTGGAAATAAAATATGAGATATGCAGATTATAAGAAAAAATTAAAAATAATTACAGACATAGATGTACATGTATTAACTTACATACATACTAAGGAAGTTCCAATGCACCTCAGGCTCAGAGTTGACTAACTACTACCAAATGCCTACTATGTGTCCCAAATACTATTTCACTAACAACAAAGCTATGCCATATAGATTATTGTTGCCCACATTTCACAAACAAATAAGAGATCCAAGAAAAGTTCTATGATTTAAGCAAGATTATACAATTTGTTCTACAACCAGAATTTGAACACAAACCCTCTCCAAAGAAGCCTGTGCATTTTTTCCTGTACTTTCTAACTTGCTACAATGCTTTTAATTTCCATCTTAAAAAAGAAGCATTCCTTTATATTCCTTTATATCGAACTCCCAACACCACAAGGTTGGAACCAACTAAAGGTAAAATTAGACCTTAACAGATATAATTCCTCTTAAAAAAAAAAATGTCCTACAGACTTGGGAAAATATAACTAGAACAAGGAATATTTTAAATCTGTTTCTTTAATTGATACCAGAAATCAAACAGTCAAAAGTCACAAAAAACCTGAGAAATCTCAGTAACTTCAAGAAACACCTTAAGATTCTTCTTCCTGCAAGGAGTGGTGGCACAGGTTTATAAGTCTAACACTCAGAAGGCTGAGGCAGGAGGACTGACACAAGTTCAGGGCTAGCTTAGGCAGCATACTAAGTTCAAGGCCAGCCTGAACCACATAGTGATAATCTCTCTCCAAGATAAACAAAAAACAAACAAAAAGAAAAAAATGTTTAAAGATCTGCTTCCTGAAATGAGTTTTATCTAAAGTAATTAAAAGGATGGTTTTTCCATAAAACCTTATAAAAATAAAGCATTTATCAAAAGGAAATGACAATACACCTTTTACACTCAAAGGATCTTTGCTCCTTCCTACAACTCCACAGCTCTTACGTGAATCTCAACTTCATTATAGGTCCAGTCTATAAATCTATCCTTGATGGTACATAATTCCACTTAACATGCAAATGTCACTTCAAAAAAAGAGCTTCAGTTACAGGGCAGTCCACACTTACTTATGCTATGTTACATTAATTTATACATATATTACTTTTGAAGAGTGAATAAGGAGGAAATAAGGAGATTTCACAAGCGTGATTAGGAAAAAACAGTACTAGTAAAGAGCAAACTTGTATTAACTCCTCTCACTTTGAGATAATTAGTGGTGAATTCTTTAAGGCAAGTGACTCACAAGGGAGGATAGGAATTTATTGTTTTTCACAATCTAATAATCTTGAAAGTTATCTGTTTATTGATGGCTAATGTGTAATTTATATTCCTTAGGTAAAATACTGTTATTTATATGTTTTTCTCTTTTTGTGAATGCTAGACTCAGCAGTAAACATGTAAATTACTTCACAAGAACAAAACCACTTATTAAATGTCAATACACTCTCAAAGCACAACTGTAAAACTGTCAGAAAACCCAGCACTAGGTCATCAGTAAACCACCAAACTCAGAAAAAAGTGACTTCAAATGGTAACAACAGTAAAAGACCAACAGGGAAATCAAGAAGGCAATTCTACAGAGACCTTGTTCTACCAGGAAGCCTCTGTGTGGCATTTAGGAAGTTACCTGACTTCTCTGGGCGTCTTTTTTCTCACTATAAAACAGAGATTTTAGTAGATTCATTGATTCAGAAATACTGAGTACCTACTATTTATAGTGCTGATCTTGATAAAATAAATACAAGAGGGCCGGAGGGTTAGCTCAGTGGTTCCGGCGCCTGCCTCGCAAGCGCAGGCGCAAGCCCAAGGACCTGAGTTCGATCCCCGGTAACCACATATAATGCTGGGCATGGAGACACGCCCACCAACAATCAACACCATGTACCACAATGCCGGACGTGGTAGCTCACGCCTGTAATCCCAGCACTCGGGAGGCAGAGACAGGAGGATTGCTGAGTTCACGGCGGCTTGCCTGGGCACCATAGTGAGCTCAGGGCCAGCCTGAACTACAAAGCGAGACCCTGTCTCAAAAGCAAAAATAAATAGATAGATAGATAGATAGATAGAGATAGATAGATAGATAGATAGATAGATAGATAGATAGATAGATAGATAGATAGATACAAGAGTGAACAACATGGACAAAGCATCTCGCCTCAGAGATCTCCCACCTCAGTAGAAACACGGACTCATTAAACCCCGCCCTCTGGCACTAAAACTACATGACTTTCCAAAACTTCAGGCCATAACTCGTTCCACTGTACATGATTCGCAAATTAAGTAGGGAAGAAAAGGTCTATTTTTTAAAAGCATGTCAATTAAATTTCAAATATGAGCCAAATATATGTCTTTTTAATTTCCAAATTTTCAAATATATATAGAAAAATATTCATCCTAATATGAGAAAATAACAGCAAAAGAAATGATATATTAAAATTGGGAGTAGATGATTTTCTAGAGATATACTAAAATATTCAGGTTATGATTTCAAAGTAAGTTTATACTTATTATTTTAGATCCAAGGTAAACATCATTAGAATTGATTAAAGACCAAAATGAAAAACCATGTTTTTATCAATTCTTTCCGTAATACTCACTGTTTCAGTACTTCCCCCTCCTTATCCATATCCTCCCTACTTCCCTTCGTCATTGTCCTTCAACCCAAACTGCTAGGTGTCAATCACCATTCTCAGGTCATTCCTCTCTGGTTTAGTATTCTCCCTGCCTCTTCGGCCTTTCCACGGTATCACCAGTTCTACAAACCTTTAGGCAGCATTTGACCAATTATGAATTGGGACTATCAGATATACACATCTTCATAATATTCATAAGGAAGTTTTTGATAAGGGAAAAAGGGAAAAGATAAAACAAAAAATTAAGATGAGTAATGATATTCCTTACAAACAATTTTTTAAAACTAACTTTAGGTTCTTTAAAACCTATGTCAAAGTATATATAAGAAGCAGCAATAATTGTTTGGGAATAAATGGAAATGGAATAAAAAACATATTTATGTAGAAATAGCTGAATAAACCTTAAAATTGTTAAAGAAATCTTTAGCCCCAACTTTTTTTTTTTTTCTTTTTTTGAGACAGGGTCTTGCTTTGTAGTTCAGGCTGGCCCTGAGCTCACTATGTAGCCCAGGCAAGCCTCGAACTCAGCAATCCTCCTGTCTCTGCCTCCCGAGTGCTGGGGTTACAGGCATGAGGCACCACGCCCAGCACTGTGGTATATGTTATTGATAGCTGGTGGGCATGAGTCACCACGCCCAGCACTATATGTGGTTACTGGGATCAAACTCAGGACCTTGCGCTTGTGAGGCAGGCGCCGGAACCCCTGAGCTAAATCTCCAGCCCTTCAGCCCCAACTATTAAATCAGTTTCCTGATCTCTACATCATACAAGAACAAATATCTGAATTATAAGCTTGTACATAAGTAATCAAAGCTGAATAATGCCCAAGGATTTTTTTTACAGGACTATGTCAGGGTCCATATAATAAAATATAGCAAAGAGTGATCACCTTTCATTGTGAGATTGCTTCTTCCTGATCACTCCAAGGCACATGCACCAGTTGGTGGCAGCTGCCTCTGGCTACTGCACTGAAGAAGTTCAAGGAGAAAAAAACTCCTTAGAGTTCAGTTTGGTTAGCCTCGACCAAAAACTTAAATATAATTCAGAAATTTACAACCTATTACATAAGACAATAGAAAAGATAGCTGTTCCTCACATCAGTCCAAATAAATAAAACTGGAAAATTTTAAATCAGGATATTCTCTATTCTGAGGCTTAATAATCCCCAGACATACAAATCACTGTCAAGTGTGTTACACCAACCCTGAGAGCTGCATTTTAAACTTCTATTTGGCTAGAGCACTTTTATTATGACTGTATCAGTCTTAAGTTGAGAAGTCAAATACCCTATTTCTAAATTCTTGAAAGCATCACAGGCTGAAAGCAAACACAGGTAGTTATGTCTTTCATCCTTCTCTAGATAAGAAAATTGATTCCTTCCTCAAAATCTGCCAATTGATTTTTTTCTTCCTTTTAATGAGGATTAACAAAAAGTTATATAATCCTCCACCTGGGAACCTCAATCTTGAAAGGAGGAACCTGGAAGTTTGGATCTCAGAGAATGTCCACCACTCCTCACCCTGAAAGTGCAAAGATATTATGAGAACATTTGGCCACCAGCCTCCTCAACTCCCATCTCCACCCTGGCAATCAATTCAGAGGACTACTGAAGAGGATCTCCAAAGGCAAGATACTAATTTACATAATTTACAGAGTTCCACAGTTTAATCTTCCCAAGCCATCCTGTTTTACTTGTGCCCCAATCGATGGCACAGATGACAAAATGAGTCTGGAAAGTAGTGCTACATATTAACCCAAAATATGAAGTGTTCTGTTTTCCTTTTTGACTAGATGTTAAAATTCTGGGACTACAAAAACATTAAAGCTAAAATATGAACAGGAGATGACCAATCATAGTGTTTTCCATTCCATGACATAATAGTTTCCCAATTATCATGTCAAAATGTCGGCATTGCTAATGAAATAGCACATAGAGGTGAGCTAAATGCCTGAAATGTTGCACATACAGAGCAAACCAATCAAGCAGTAACCAGCAGAGATTGTGGTTCTTTCTGTGAAGGGAATCTGGGAGTGGATAACCTCTGGCCTATAAAGTTATACACAAAAACAATTACTACCTATCCCAACTAAAATGGTCCCTAGCCTTGGATGTATCTGATATAGGAGCCAAAATAATGACCCAAAAGAACTGATTATATTGAAGGAAAAAAAAAAAAAAAGAGGCTCATCTCATTGCCTCTGCTACACTACCAGCAAGATAGCAGCACCCAAGAATGACAAACCAGGTTGCTAAGATTCCTTGAACACTCAGCAGAGGTTAGAGCCATCCTTGCAAAATGAATCTGATCACTAGTTAGTGGAAATGGCAGAGATGCACCACATGGATCACACTGTTAATAGAAACTGTTCAATTCCCTATTCTGCCTTTGGGGAGAGAGTCCAGTATCAAAAGATGTTCATGAAAAAAGATCAAGAGAAAGTCAATCTGGATGGAACCACTGAGTTCTAATATTCAAGAAGAACCTCTGTATTATATATAGTGATGTTAATGTAAAGACCATTTTCTTAATGTAGAAAAAATTTACATGCAATTAACAGTTCTTTCTTCACCATGTATTCACAGATATAGTTTTTTAAATTATCCTTGGTAAGGCAAAGATAGGAAGACATTTTTCATTATTTCAATAAAGTACTTAAGGCAAAAGATGCCAATGGTTACATTTTCCACAAGAAAATTAGCAGAAAATTGTCCCATGTAAATAAACTTGCCATAAACATCTAAACAGATACTATTATTATTCCATACTTTATGAGCAATAGCTATTTGCATGTAATTAATTGGCTTATTTCTGGAGCCTCAGACAATGTAATATGCTTATCAGCTTGGTTTCTAAACAATAAGTTTTATATTTATAAGAAAATATTTATCTTGCTCTTTCCTTGACAGATTCAGAGCCATCTGCAGGCATAAAACACAGAGCTGTGTTTGTGGCAATTACAGACATAACCCCCAACTAAGGGATGATGTCACCAACTTTACAGTGAACATGGAATTGCCCAATGTTGAGTTCAGTAAATGCCACCTTATTTACCAGTGGTCCACTGTACCACAAGTGTCACTACCAGAGACAGAAAAAACATCTCAGGAAATGAGTTGCCAGTCATATTTCCCATTCCATCTTCCACATCTCCATTCTGTCCTTTCCCACCTAATGCAGCTTAGTGGCTACTCACCTCACTTCTCTTCAAAGCTGCACTCCTTATAGACCCATACCTGCAGTTCATGAGCTCTGGCCCTAGGAAAATATCGCTACTTTTTCACTGGACTTGTTGCTACTCCTAATGTAGTTTGAAACTGTAGGCACCATCCTAATGTTTTCTGTGTGCTAACCATCCCAGCTACTAGAAACTTTGTTGCTAGAGAATTTTGGTAGCCATTTGCCAAGTCATGAGTTAAAGTTAGGAAATGTCTATCTACTGATTCCCTTCCCTCTTTTTCTTTTCTTTTCTGTTTTTTAGGTTAGCTTCTTCTGAGAGAAGACATACAAAGCAAACTGGTAACATTATCATCAATTATTCACTGACCATGTTCATAGTGCTAAACTTCACATAAACTATAAATACTGTACAGCTTAAAAATAATGTTACCTATTAAAATTTCTGGCATATCTTTTTATGAGTAATTTATGTAGGATACAAAATTATAGAAATAAATAATAAAACTTCATTCCTTAATTCCATAGTTACTGAATACCTTTTAGGTCCAAGGACAACATAGGTATAGGGCACACAATGATGAAATACCACAGTTCTAACTGTCAATGAGCTTACAACGTAACAAGAAAGGAAGTGAAAAAGGTCCATTTGTGTGCATGTGTATCCACTCACACCTATTAACAAATGAGCACATGATATGAAGGGTACAAAGAATGCTGTGAGAAAACTACCTATGGCTTACCAAAGATGAAGGAGAATACCTACGTAGGCAGACTATCTTAAACTGGTTTTACCATATTATGAAATTTCTAGAATAATTCTAGATGAAAACTCTGGAAGAATCCTCACAAAGAAAATTATTTAGCTCATCCTTGGGTTACTTGATTAATTGTATCAGTTTTTCTCTAAGGATCATTTCCAAATGAGACTAATGTTTTTTTGTTTTATAAAATATAACCATTTCTCTAGTAAAATAAAACTTTCACAAACTTTTCTAAAATTCTAACTTTCAACATTTTTCTATTATTAAAAGAATGAGATCGCAGGGATTTTTTTTTTAATTGCTCCATAAATTCCCCCTGGAATTTTCTAAGACTACCCATTTCAGTCAGCTCTCTTGAAGCTGAATGTCATTCTGAACTAGATCATTTTAAAGAGCTGCATTAGCCAGTAAAACATGTAACCTATATAAACTTCATGAAAATATAGTTCTAAGATGCCTGTGCCATTTGTAAGTTCACTGGCTATCATTTAAACACCTTTTTTTTACTATGCAAAACAAACTACCGGGGCAACAGAACTCTTTTATGAGGGTACACATTTTATTATGAAATGCAAGGTATAATAGTACATTTTTCATTACATAATGCTAGGCACATAAGTATTCTTTTTGTACACGACACAAGCTGTATGGAATATAGAACCTCTAAGGTCATCTTTACACACAGAAATGTTCAAATCATCCAAAGGTAAGGATGACTTAGTCATCTCAAGATCACTTCCTGAGCAAATGTTTTAAAATTTCCTTTAAAAACTCTCAGATGCAGCTTCTGTTTTCAGTTGTGCATATATATTTATAATACTCTGCATGTGTTTAAATAAAGGCTGTTGCCTGGCTTATTGGTAATGAATGCTTAGAGGCACATGCAAAAGTCATGAGTTCAAAAGCATGTCAAGATGCTACAATCAGTTAGAGACAAATAGATCATTTATTTACCAAAACAAAAAGGAAATAAGACTAAGGATGTGGAGTATAAGAAAAATTATCAAATTACCTCCCAGGAGTTACAAAAAGTACTTATTTCTTCTGCCTAACATCAAAGAAAGTCATTTGTATGCCTGTTTCCCTCAATACAATAAAAATAGTTGGGCACAAAGACTGTATTTTAATCATCTTAACCTCTCTAGAGTAATCTGAAAAAAAAAAAACTGTTGACTATTCAATAAATGAAAAAATACAATTTGCCTTTAAAAACAAATTAGTAGACATTAGAAAAATGAGACAGTAGTTGAAGGATTTAAAATTTTTAAGTACTATATATACTGGCTTTTATTTCAGCTTTCTAATTAAAAGTAATAGAAAACAACTTAAAATACTTTAAACAAAAAAGAAGGGAGTTTATCACACAGATTAGAGTTATGTGTTAGACAACAGAAAAGCAAAATTACAGCCAGAACTCAGAAGAGTAAGCAGGAAGGGAAAAGCAGACAAGTCCCCCAGAAATGAGCCCCCTCTCTTTCCCCATGAACTTCTTTATTTCTGCACATCTAGTTTCCTGTCCTCTGCCAAGAGCTTTATCTGTTAACACCCTTCCAGAAAAATTCCACTGTACTAGCCTACTTGGTTTCTAATCTCCATATACGAGATCAACAAGGACTGAACTGTCCTCATTTCATTCTACAGTCCTAAAATGGAGCATTTAGATGTGGCCCAGTTTAGGTCAGTCATCCATCCATCCTTTCTCTGATGAACAGTGGTCACACAGACAAAAATCAAGGCACATTCATGGCTTTTAGATACATACTTATACAGGTGACAAATGAGTAGCACTGTGAATTAAAACATTCAAAACTTGAGGACTTTATTACAGCAATATATAATGTTTACATTTTACCATGAAGTTTAACTTTTTAAATTCATTCTGAATTCATTCATTCCTCTTGTAAAACAACCCTGTAAAAGAAGGAGAACAGAGTTCACAAACAAGAGATAGGATGGAAAGGATAGGCCAATATTTTTCCCATGGTTGATATGCTATTAGGGCAGAGAAAAGATCCTCAAATCCACACTTTTCATCAACTTGCAACACCAGAGTGGAACCATACAAGGAAGAAGACAGCTCCTTTTAAAAGAAAAAGTCAGGGGGCCGGAGGGTTATCTCAGTGGTTACAGCACCTGCCTCACAAGCAAAAGGTCCTGAGTTCGATCCCTGAAACCACATACAATGCTGGGCGTGGAGACTCATGCCCACCAGCAATCAATACCACATACCACAGTGCCGGGCGTGGTGGCTCATGCCTGTCATCCCAGCACTCGGGAGGCAGAGACAGGAGGATTGCTGAGTTCAAGGCTTGCCTGGGCTACATAGTGAGCTCAGAGCCAGCCTGGACTACAAAGCGAGACCCTGTCTCAAAAAAAAAAAAAAAAAAAAAGTCAGAATTGGAAAACAACACTCTCAGAAAGGTATCCAATAGCACCTCAAAAGTAAAGAACAGTACACTTCATGATGGAGGGGGGCTGACATAAAATTCCCTGATGTGAATAAACCTTTATATTCACAAATTATTTTGTTGCCCACTAAATGAGTCCAGGTGGCCAATCTAAGCTCAAAGAATGGTCTTTTTTATCAAAAATAAACTCTTTTGCTATCTACTACCAGTAGCATTAGCTAATCAAATATAATCACTTAGGAAATACAAATGAAACATAGATTGTCTCAGTTCTGTTCTGTATTTCTTTTATCCCTCTAACTTTGCTTCAATAAAACACCAGTCAGGTGGTAAAATCATTAGTTTTCCAAATCTCATTCAGAATTCCTTTAATGATGAATAGCAACTTGAGGAACTGAAGGATTTTGAACTCTTTCCTTCAGTGCATCTATAAACAAACCCTAAAGTGTTCCATGCCATATGCCTGCTTTTTTCTCCTTCTTTGACATTTTCCCAACCATACAATAGCTCATATGGCGCTGGATCACAATTCTATAATCACCCCAATTTTCATTACATGATTCACTGAATGCTTCTCAAATTGAAATTATCTAGCTATTTTCTTGTAGTCAGTGCTCTATTTCTATCTTCTTTAATTCTGCCTACACACCCGGTGACTTGAACTAACAGTTATTCATAGGATGTCTCCCGGTTTCCTCTGCTATATACCATACTCTTTGAATTAACTTATACAGAAAGATCACAATGAACCATTTTATGACTTCTAAGCATAGTCAAAGATTGCTTTTTCATCAACACTGAAGTTATAGTCATTTTTACAATAAATATCTTTCCACTGTCCATTTTTTTAGTTTTAATTTAAATTCTAAAAGCTTACAAAGTATGAGATTTTTGGCTACTCCTATATAATACATTAGAATTTGTCATAAAGTAGGTGATCAGTTATAAAAGAACCCTGTTCCCAAAGAATTATCAACATTTTGATTCTTAATTCATCTTATATTTAATAATATTCATAGGGATCCTAAAAGTAGTAACAGATAGTGACATAAATTAGGATAAAGAAAATCAGGAAGTGAGTCATGTGCATTTACACTCAGAAATTCTCTTATTACACCATGGAAAGTATGGTTCCCACCGCTACCCTAAGAGATTTAATACAATGATCTTCTTTATTGTTTTCAACACTGCACCAAGCTTTGTGCATTTTTACACTCCTTCTAATAATTTCTGACATCATTTTCCATAAAGGCTATCCCTTAAATCCAAGAGTATCTTAGCAGCCCAAGTGAAACTAATTCTGAAACTGATTACTCCATGTTCTCCAAAAGTAATGCACAGTCCTACTAAGCAAAAAGAACTGACCAACTGACATTTATGACCCAAACTACTTTTCAATTTTAGTATATGTGCTGCCGAAGCAAGCACCCAAACGACTTTTCTATTCCTTCCACATTCAGATAAGGCAAGAGCTACTATAATAATCAGTAACAAATTTCTGGGCACTAATGTACCAATTCTGTGAGCCCAAAAAGTATTGAGTTTGAGCTTTTACAGTATTACATACTTTCACCTAAGTATGTTACGCACTGAGCCAAGAAAGAAATGATAGATCATAGATAGACAGACAGATAGGTGATAGATAGATGGATAGATGTCTCCCTCATCCTAAACTTGAGTGTTTGAAGACATTCCTTTCATGAAATGAAGAAAGCTGATAAAACTGCTCTGCTTTTTCTATAAGGAAGAGATAAAAGGGGGTCTAGAGAAAATAATCCAAAAATCCATCCGGAACCAAAAGAGACCTAGAAGAGCAAAAGCAATTCTAAAACCATGACATGGCAGGGGATATTACAATCCCCAACTTAAAACTTAAAGCCACTGTGATAAAAACTTCACGGTACTGGCAAAGTAACATACCTGAGGACCAGTGGAATAAATAAGAAGATCCAGAAACAATTCCAGATACACTAAGACACCTTATCTTTGACAAAGGAGTTCAACATCTGCAATGGAGGAAAGATAGCCTCTTTAACAAATGGTGCTGGAAAAACTGGGCTTTAACCTGCTAAAAACTAAAGCTAGATCTGTCTCTTTTACCACGTACAAAACTAAATTCACAATGGATTCCAGACTTAAACATTAAAACACAAAAAATAAACCTGCTGCAAAACAGGTTAGGTAAAACTCTTGGAGACATTGGCTTAGGCAGAGACTTTATGAACAAAACCTGTAGAGCACGAGAACTAGCAGAAAGAATCAACAAATGGGATCTCATCCTCCTAAAAAGCTTCTGCACAGCAAAAGAAACCACTGGCACTGCTAAAAGACAACCAACAACATGGGGAAAAAAAACTACTAGCTGTTTGTCAGACAAAGGGCTATTATCTACGATATACAAAGAATTTAAACTAATCAGTCTCCCCAAGTTTAAAGACCCAATTCAAAAATGGGCATCTGAAATGAACAGACACTTCTCAGAGGAAGAAGTAAAAGCAGTCAAGAAGCAGATGAAAAAATGTTCAACATCACTGGTCATTCGAGAGATGCAGATGAAAACAACACTGAGACTTCATCTCACTCCACAAAGAATGGCTGCTATTGCAAAATCAACCAGCAATAAATGCTGGCGAGACTGTGGTGAGAAAGGAACACTTCTCCATTGTTAGTGGGACTGTAGACTTGTACAACCATTGTGGAGATCAGTGTGGAGATAACTCAGAAAACTAGGATTAGAGTTCCCATTTGACCCTGCTATTCCCCTATTAGGAATATACTCAAAGGAATTAAGAGAATTATATCATAAAGACATATGTACACCTATGTTCATAGCAATTCCGTTTGTGATAGCCCAATCTTGGAAACAAGCCAGATGCCCATCAACTGGAGACTGGATAAAGAAGATGTGGGGGTTTTTTTTATATAAAATGGAGTATTATTCTGCCATAAAGAATGACAGGTTTCATTAATTTATGTGCAAATGGATACACCTTGAGGACACACTAGTAAGTGAAATAAATAGATCACAGATATATAAATACCATATCTTTGCTTTGGTATGAGAATGTGTAGATATAAATGAGTTCTAGAATGTATGATAAATTTTGTAAAATAGGAAATATTCAAAGGGAATGTGGTGGGGGAACGTAATAAGGGGAAAGAATAAATATGATTGGGAAGAAAAAGAAATAGCATGTATATAAGGGGTGGGGGGTTGTGGGTGGGAGGGATGTGGGTAAAAATGAGAATTAACTTGTGTCATATACTGTTACAAATTCCCCAATGTTGAGTGTGATTATGAACTGTACATAAAACATACCAATAAAGAATTCAATTTTTTAAAAAGTGGTCTAGAAATAAGCAGTTACTTCGGAATTGTTTTTTTCACTGTTACTTCTATTATGCCCTTTTCTAAAAAAAAATCATCTGTTGATTAATCTCAGAGGGGTAAAATCACACAAAAATGGGAAATGCATAAAAGAATTCTAATGTTTCACATGCTCAATCTACAAATAAATTTAAAACTGCATTTTTATATCAAAGAAGTCAATTACAGTGCTTAACTCTAAATGAAATTTTAAATGAGGGTAAAAACATGTACAGCCTACAGATACTAATGAAGCAGATTGCTTGAGGATTACAAGTAATAGGACATATTACTGAAATAATTGATCCTTTATGTCATGAGTATAGAGGCACAAAGACAGTGGAAAACTGTGGCAGAAGTGTTTCCCAGTTGCCTTGCATTCATGGTTCCTTTCAGCTACGGATAAGCAACCCACCAAACTGAAACACCAAAAAGAATAGTAAAGGGTACAGAATAGCAAAACAAACAAAATAACTAGACTTACTGTATTTAACTACAAAGTTTTCTTACCCTATTAATTTTCTGACTTTAAAACCTCCTAACACTCTTGAGTGTTAAAAGGGTTATCAATTACCATGTATACCCAGGTCTTCCATCTTCACCCGCCTTTTCTCTTACCCTCTCTCCACTATATTCCAGTAGTATATAGATCTAATTATTGGCAAGCTTTTTCTACTGGACAGTAATCTATTTTACTTCAGCTCTTTAGCCTGAGTTTTGTTCTCTATTAAAGAGAATTAAAACAGTATTTATCCATATGAGAATCATTCAAATCAGTTCAAGAAAATTATGTCACCACAAAATCTTTCCTTTGCAGCCCTATGAATCCATTCCTTTCACATTTTACAACTAAAGTCTCAGCTTCCAAAGCATAAAATCATATAGTCACACAGAGCTCACATTCTGCCTAAATTCAAGTGAACCCTCAATTTTGATGTACAATGCATTTAGTCATCTACCTTTTATTTCTTCATTTATCCAAAGTCTACAGATTCTCTCTATCCCCTTTAATGTTTCATGCTGCTACCTCAACATTTCCAGGACTTCCCTCTTTCTGCTCACAATATGGCATAAGGAAGGACCCTGACCATGCATTCTTTCAGTTCCCTTTCCACCCTAATAATCACCTTACCTTACCTCCCTAAAATGCAGTTCAAAAGTCATCTCCTTTCTTTAAAAACATTTTCAACCCCTCTCTCTCCATCCCTTTCTGAGTCCACTAGAATTGTTTTTAACAACCTCTTCTCAAATATCTGGCAGGGGAAAAATACAGAGGAATACTTACATTCATGGATAAAGAGTTAGTTATGTGTTAGGGTCACTTTGTACACACTCTTTCATTTAATTTCGCTATAGCTTCCATGGATTTCCTACATACAAAGTCAGTGGCTGGAAAATGAAGCGCTTTTTAAATTATATCATATATGCATGTATTGCAACATACTGCATTTGGCAGTGGTACAAAACTGAATGATCCATTATTCTTTCACTCAAAGGATCATAAGAGCTAGAAAAACCATATATGCAAATTATATAAAGTTTTTAATTAGGGAGGGAAGAGAGATTATATAGATAAAATTAGTCATTCTAAGTTTCTAAATAAGAATCATATTACTGCTGTAAGTGCCACTTTGAAATTTCAAACTGTTCACATAGATGACAGTTAAGTACTACACCAAATATGATGAACAAAGCAAAATCCTTAGGTCCCTTTTCCCTTCAAAGTAATACTCTATTTCTCTCCTTTAATTCACCTTGCTAATGCTTTACCAGTCTCTATTTTTCTCACAAACCATATATTTATCATATACCTCCTAGAATTTAAAATATCAGTTCTAAAATCTATATTTTGTAGGATATTAATGACCTAATTATAAAAGTTTCACTGTCTGCATTTAACAAAAGCATATTTTCTCACTCTCTGCCACATGTAATATTGTTGATAACCATTATGCACTATCTGTACTAATATATGGTTCTTCAACTGAAATCTTTTGGCAAAACTTTATTTTTTACATGTGATATCTCAACTAAATGAAACCATGTACCAAAGCATTTACTTCTAGGATTTCTGTTATTTTTCTTACTCAAAAAATTTGTACTCTCACTACCTCAACTATTATTGTGTACAGTTTAACATATACAAATGGAAAATAATACAACAGCTATGCATATAGAATTAACTTTTAACAAATGGTAATATTTTGTATTAAGACCTTCCTTTTTAAGAAATGAAATGATACAAACATAGCTAAAATCCCAGTCTCCTATCTCATTCAATTTTTTATCCTTTGACCATACACATATGTACCCAGACATTACAAACCAGTATTTTTATAAATGTACAAGTGGTGAGTATGTGTATGAAAAAAAGATGATCTATATGAGTAGGCATTGTGAATGCAAATCAAAACCACAATGAGATACTACTTTATAACTGCTATAATGTCTGTACTCAGAAAAATAACAAGTGTCATCAAGAATATGATGACCACCCGGGCGTGGTGGCTCATGCCTGTCATCCCAGCACTCGGAAGGCAGAGACAGGAGGGTTGCTGAGTTCGAGGCTTGCCTGGGCTACATAGTGAGCTCAGAGCCAGCTTGAACTACAAAGCGAGACCCTGTCTCAAAACAAACAAACAAACAAACAAAACAAAACAAAACAAAAAGAATATAATGACCAGTAATCCAGTAACAGTACTAGAGAAATGAAAACTTACAAATAGATGCACAACTTTGTAACATACTAAAAAACACTGAGATCTACACTTTGAATTTGTAGTGCATAAGAGATATATGCATATGTATAACGATATAAAATATGTACACTATACTATATTGACAAATGAGAATTATTTCATATATATTTTTGCAACTTTATTCAGTTAGAATCACATATTTGAGATTTATCAATATGGATAAGAAGCTTAACTGCTCCATTGTAGAGTGGAAAAAAATGACACCACATCTGACAATGACTTAGCTTTTATTTTTATTTGAAATAAACATTGCATATAGAGAACACTACATATATGATCATTGCCTGTATCTCCTTGTTTTATAAATGTGTGTTTCTAGGCTAACATATAGAGGCAGATAGCTAAATTGCAGAAGACTAGGTTTTCCAGATTGCTTGCTAAAATGACAATGTGATCCAAATTATAAGAGAGTGCCAGTTTTGACTTATCATAACCATCACTTGGTGTTACCAAGCTTACTGGGTTTTGCCAATCAATAGGTCTAAAACTAAATCTCCCCAGGGCTTGGCTTTTCATTTTCCTACTACAGATTTTAAAAATCTTTCCGAATTGACCATTAAACTTTTTCCTACATGAAATACCTAGTCATACTGTCCACCCATTATTTCCTGAGGAAATTGGGGTTTTTTATTTATTTATTTGTATGACTTTCAAATTTAGGGTACTTACATTCAGTCACTTAAAAGAACTGCAACTACAGCCTGCAACACCATTGCCTGCTTTTTCCTTCTGTCTTTAATGTATTTTTCACTGAATGTTTTATGATACTGCATTAGAAAATGTAAGTCTTATTTGGAGCTTATAATTTTTATATCTTAAATAATTATTCTGTATCACAGTATCATGAAAATATGGTCTTTCAGAGTTGTACAGAGTCTGTCTGAGAAGACCTAGTTTTTAAGCCACCTTGGCCACTTCATTTGGGCCAACCCAAGAAAGGCCAGGACTTGGGCAGTGTAGCTCTCTATAGCTTTGGCAGTCTTGGAAAGAAATGACAGCTGAAGTTCTGGGGATGAATGCCTCTGGTTTGACATATGAATAATCACATACTTAGAATACTCCAAAGGCTTCACTGTTCTGCCAACTAAACCCAGCCCACAAGTTGTCCTGGGAAAATAAGGATAATAAATCTAAGTCACTATACAATATTCCAGAGTCCGCCATAATGGTAAAAACAAAAAAAGATAACCTACATAAGCAAAGTCAATGTTAGCTTCTATATCACCAATAAAATATCAGTGTGATTGTCCAAAAGAAGATTAAAGCTGTGGATGACTAAAGAAAGACCATATAGCAACACTTCCTGAAGAACAGTTTTACTCTCTATACAAGAACCCCCCAAAAACTGCTATTAAACAGATTCAATAAAGGATTCTCTCTGATAACACCTTTGGATTTAAGCAATGAGCAAAATGATAAGGAAGTTAGCTTTGAAAAGATCAGATTACCAGTTTCAGCATAACTTTCATTGAAGCTTATAAATCAGAAGAAAATTCAATGAGCTGAACAAAAAAAAAAAATCACCAAATCCAACAGAAAGAAGCATTTTGAACTGGGTCTGCAGGAGACAGAGCTCTCCACTCTGAGCTGGTGCTAAACTAGAGTACCAACCTCAAAAGTTGAAAATACAGCCATGCAAACAAAAATTCTGAACACTGAAACTGATTAAAACACCAATCATTCTTCCCCTAAGAAGACTGGTGCTAACCCCAGAACATAGGCCACATTTAAACCCAGAATAATGTTATCATTAGGCAGGCACTGAGCACCAACATCTTTAGCACCTCTAAAAATGGACAGCTATTGCCTAGTTTGCAATAAAAACCACTGCTTTGAGAAAGGTAGCATGCAAACCAATTTTGCATTACATTTTCAGGAGGAAAAAAGAAACTTCAAACTTCAGAAATCTTGAGAACCCAGAGGCTCATCCAAGGCCTAAAATTGAAGTGACCACTGGACAACAAGTTCTGAAACAAGTCCTCAAAAATAAGATATCCTTCATAGATTAGAAAATCCAGAATAACTCCAGATACACTAATCCACCGCATCTTTGACAAAGGAGCTGAATATACTCAATGGAGGAAAGACAGCCTTTTTAACAAATGGTGCTGGAAAAACTGGACTTTAACCTGCCAAAAACTAAAGCTAGACCTATCTCTTTTACCATGTACTAAACTAAAATCACAATGGATTAGAGACTTAAAACATTAAAACAGAAACAATAAACCTGCTGCAAAACAGGTTAAGTAAAACTCTTGGAGACACTTGCTTAGGCAGAGACTTTAGGAACAAAATCTCTATAGCATGAGAACTAAAAAAAGAATCAACAAATGGGATCTCATCCTCCTAAAAAGCTTCTGGACAGCAAAAGAAGCCACTGGCACTGCTGAAAGATAACCAACATGTGAAAAAATTATTACTACCTATTTCTCAAAGACTTACTACCTAGAATATATAAAGAGCTTAAAAATCAGGCCACACCTGCCCCCTACTGTCCACCGCCCCCTGCTGTCCACCGACCCCTCCACCCCAGAACCTCTCAGAGGACTTGGTTACCCAGAGCACCATTCCATTCGCGGAGGCGGAGAAAGGAGGCCTGCCCACCGGCCCCAACCACGCCCAGGAGCTGCGTTGTGAGCACCCAGGCCTGAGAGGAGCCGGAGCCATATACTGCATCCCCCTACACTGGAGTCGCGCTGAGAGACCAGGCAAGATTAAAATAAAAAAGGCCGGAGGGTTAGCTCAGTGGTTCTGGTGCCTGCCTCCCAAGCGCAAGGTCCTGAGTTCGATCCCCGGTAACCACATATAATGCTGGGCGTGGGGACACGCCCACCTACAATCAACACCGCATTCCACAATGCCGGACGTGGTGGCTCACATCTGTAATCCCAGCACTCAGGAGGCAGAGACAGGAGGATTGCTGAGTTCGCAGCAGCTTGCCTGGGCACCATAGTGAGCTCAGGGTGAACTACAACGCGAGACCCTGTCTCAAAAAAAAAAAAAAAAAAGGGAATCTAGCTTCTATTTTGCCATCAACTCCTAGATCCCTCTCTATTCACCTCTTGTCCCCACACCCTCTCCTATCCTCCTGTCAGAAGCAATACCCAGAAGTAAAAGACTCTTAGGTTGCCCTATTCTTCTCCTGTACTATTATAAAAAGGTATGCAAAGTCTCCAACAGTTTTACAGCATACACTTGGTACTGTTTTATATACACCCTTTTATCCTCTATTACCTACTGGCATATATGAGGTTCTAAAGTATAGGTGATCTTCATAAATCTGCTAACCCTATTTCATTCTCCTCCTGTCTCCCTACCTCCCTGATTCCCCAGTGACCTCTTATCCCCAAAAGGTTTGGGGGGTACATTTACAATCTACATGTTGTGTGCACGTTGTTGATTAATTCTAAATTTTGGCATATGGACATAGAGGTAACTCATGAGTTCAAAGGCTTCAGAATAGAATTTAACAAAACTTTTCATTTTACTTACTGTGTTTAATACTGATATTGGCATCAATTGTATTATGGTAACAAACATGATGTGATTGTTCTGCTCAAATACCTCCCATGATGTGTTAAAACTGAGAACTCTCAAGGGTCATTACAAATTCAAGGAGGACAACTCAGGAAGGTGCTATATCCAAAAGGCCCCAGATAATAGAAAGAAAGAGACCTGCAACAAACACTGCCATGTCATCAGGCAAGGAATTAAACAAACAGTACTAGTAACAACAAAAGAGAAGAAATAAGAAAATATACAAAAAAAAAACATACAAACAAACACAAAGATCACCACCACAGGGAAAGTCAGAGAAAAGGGAAATAGGGCAAACTGAAACTCAAACACCAGGACTCTTGGAGATGGTAACTAAAGCAGATCTAGTAAAATGGAAATCAGAACTCATCTCCAAGATCAAAACAAAGATAATGTCCACCGTGAAAGATATCATTAAAGAAGAGATCAGCAAGATGATAGAATACAAGCTAGCAGAAGCAATGGAACCTTATAATGAGCTTCAGGCAGAGTTCCAGGAAATGATGAAGGAGAACGAAAGTTCTCCCAGTAGGATGAATGAAGCAGAGAACCAAATCTCAGACCTACAAGACAGCATAGCAGGCAATGAGCAGGAAAGATATAATCTATGGAAAAGAGCAAGGGACCATGAGAAATCAATTCAACAGCTTCTAGATGACTCAAAGAAAAATAATATAAGACTGATTGGAGTCACTGAGGAAGCAGGACACAGTGTAAAAGACATAAAAAAGCTATTGTCAGAGATAACAGAAAACTTCACAGGAAAAGAAATAGACATGCAGATAAATGAGGCCTATAAGACACCAAAACACAGCGACATAAAAATATCTATATCGAAACATATAATTATCAAGGTTCCAGATCCAAAACAAAAGAATGAAATACTGAAAGCAGTGAGAGAAAGGAAGAAAATCACCTTCAAAGGGAAACCCATTAGGATCACAGCAGACTTTTCAACACAAACACTCAACACAAGGAGAGCCTGGAGGGAAGTATTTCAAGCATTGCAGGAAAACAACCTCCAGCCTAGACTGTTGTATCCTGCAAAACTATCTTTCAGAATAGATGGGGAAATACGATACTTCCATGATAAAGAACACCTGGGAAACATCATAAATATGAAACCTGCACTCCAAAACATTCTAAAGAATATCTTGGAAAAAAACACACAAGACCCAGGGGAGAGAATTCATTGGGGAAAACAAGAAACTAAATAGAAAAGGGGAAAAGCAAGGAAGAAAAGAATCAACAGCAGGGAAACATGGCAGTTCTGGATATGTCCATATCAGTCATAATCATTAATGTCAATGGACTCAATGGGCCAAATAAAAGACACAGACTAGGGCCGGAGGGTTAGCTCAGTGGTTCCGGCGCCTGCCTTGCAAGCGCAAGGACCTGAGTTCGATCCCCGGTTACCACATATAATGCTGGGCGTGGTGGCTCACGCCTGTAATCCCAGCACTC
>PVIC010028302.1:0-23319 GCA_004025085.1 Thryonomys swinderianus
GTCATGTGCATGATAATGACAGTAGTAATGATAAAATACTCGTGGTCTTATGCCGAGTATTGTACTATGAAAGTACCCAAGCCATTCAGTCCTTAAAGTATTGGTGGTGTTTTCCTGATGAAGAACCCTAAAGCTTGAGTCAGGTTACTTAGAGGTCGCACAGTTGGTGATGTCAGGAGCACCTTCATTTAATTCCATTGCTGCTGGTAGTACTAAAATAACTTAAAGTTTGAGTTGCCTTTGTCTTTCCAAATCCTTTCTGTTTTCTTAGCAGGTTATGCTTTAAAGGGCTTTGTGAGATGAAAGGAGCAGGAACTTCCTTTAGCCACCTTTGCCTTTCATGCGTGCATGTTTGACTTCTTCTATGTGGCTACCTCTGACTGCGTCCTAGTCTCTAATTTTCCTGTAGCAGGATTTTTTTTCCACATTGAGTATGTTTTTATTTCAAGTTCTTACAAAATTCATTCTTTAGCAATTATTATGAAGGTATCAGTGGAAGCTTCTCTGGTTTAGAGCTTTCCATTAGGGTCAAACCAGTGTTGGGAGGAAACAAAGGATAAAAATAACTGTTGTACTTTGATAGACTTCGTTCAAGACAACTAAAATAAAATGTCAATTATCATTTTAACCAAAGCACATTTTTTGTTATTTACAAAATAATGTGTGTTTATGTTTGAATTTAAATGCAGAAATAAAACAATTGCAAAGAGAAATTATCTAAATATTACCAGTGTTAATATTTTGATACACAAAGTATATGTTTGAGATGGCAACCAATATTTCTGGACATGATAAACTTGAGGTGCTTGTTAGTTATATAGGTAATAATTTGAATATACATTTGCACAAAATTTAATATATGTGAGCATGAAACTCAAGAGAAGTCAGGATTAGACTACATATAAATGAGAGTGTCCAGCATTGGTCCTGAAGAAATCAGCCAGGGAGTGTGCACAGTCCAGGAAGAGAAAGGTGAGGACTAAACCCTGGGCTGTCCAGCATTAGAGGTTTTGAGGAGAAACCCCACCAGAGATCCATAGGGGGTTTTTCAGCAGGGCTGGGAGGAATCAGTAGATTGTGATTTTGTGGAAACCAAGTGAAGAAAAAGTTTCAGGGAGGAAATAATCACATTGTTTGATGGTGCTAAGATACTGTGTAAGAAAACTGGAAATTTGTCCTTAGATGATGTGGAAGCCATTGAGTTACATGACGTGGTTTCCTTGAAGTGGAGGGAAAAAGTTTAATTAAAGTCCATTAAAATGGACACAAATGAAGTCGAGAAGAGGAAGTAGAGTCAGTGTAAATAGAGATGATTCTTTTTTTTGAGACAGGGTCTCACTTTGTAGTTCAGGCTGGCCCTCGGCTCACTATGTAGCCCAGGCAAGCCTTGAACTCAGCAATCCTCCTGTCTCTGCCTCCCGAGTGCTGGGATTACAGGTGTGAGCCACCACGCCCTACACAGTGGTATGTGGTATTGATTGCTGGTGGGCGTGAGTTTCCATGCCCAGCATTGTATGTGGTCACCGGGGATTGAAGGGGATTGAACTCAGGACCTTGCACTTGTGAGGCAGGCGCCAGAACCTCTGAGCTAACCCTCTGGCCCAAGAGATGATTCTTTTTGGGAGTTTTCTGAAAAGTAACAGAATTGAAGGGGGCAGTTATAGAAGGTTATGACAGTTTAAGAGAGGAGGTGTTATCATATGTTTTGTTTGATGATGGGGATACTGCATATTCATATTCTTTCTCATTGCTAAGACTGCAGAAATTTGTTAATTTTATTAGCTTTTTTCTTTTAAAGATTAGATCTGTGCTCGCTTCGGCAGCACATGTAGTAAAAGTGGAAAGATTAGATCTTCTACTAAAGATAAACACAAAATTTTATTATGTGAGTGGTTGGAAGTTTAGTAGACTTCATCAGATTCTCTAAGGTAAAGACCTGTTTTCCAGTGATTTCACAATTTAGGAGCTCATTTTTAAAAGGATACCCTTAAATGTTGTTTTTCACAATTTTAATTTTTGTTCATGTTTGTAGTACAAAATGATTATCTTCCTCATGGAGAGTTGGTACATTCACAAAATATGTCTTAATTCTTTCATCTTGCCCCCCCCATCTTTTGGTTTCCTTCACTTTTGCAAAAAGATCTGTCTTACTGTTTATTTGCCCTTTCGTTAATTTATGCTTTGGATTTCTCATGTACGAGAAATCATGTGATATTTATACTTATGTGCCAGATTTATTTAATTAACATTATGGTCTCAAGGTGCAACTATTTCCCTATAAATGAACTGAGTTTATTGTTCTTCATGACAGAGTATTACTTCATTGTGTATAATAAATACCTTTCACTTAGTCATTCATCTGTTGATGGACATATAGATTACTTCCAAGATTTAGTGATTATGTGTTATAGGATATTCTTAAATTGTTAAAGGACCTATTTGAATTGGTGTCTCTGTCAATATTAAATATTAAACATTGTATTCAGTAAATTTTTCCCAAACAACGAGACTCATTACTGTACATTTTATCTTTCCCATTTCCTAGTCTTGTCAGAAATCTGATTTTAGTTTTTTTTTTATATACCTTTCCTCTTTGAAAAAAACCTGTAGAAGTTGCATCAACTCACAACCAAGCTATCAACTATTTAGATTTACTAGAATTTACTGCTTTTGTTAAATGCTTTTGTGTTTTTAGTCAAAGTAGTAAGTGGTATGGTTTTGGTTTCCACATAGTAGAGAAAACAACCTCATTTGCACCCCATTTCCAATGATATTTCTTAGAAATATGCAGTATTATTCCTGATATTTACTTTTGTCTTGCTATAATATTCACACCTTCATTTATCAACCTGAAACTTTATCTGTTAATTTACTGTTACAACGGGTAGTGAATTTGTTCAGCTCTATCATCCCCTCACCTGTGTGCATAGTCATAATATTATAGTCACAATTATAGTCATAATTTTGTTTCTGCTCTGGGTCTCCAACTCTGATGAGTGTGTGTGTGTGTGAGCACATGTGTGTGCAACACACACATGCCTAATAGTCTCAGTATGAGGCAGCACCTTTTGACTTTACACATTACAAATCATCTAGAAATACTATTTTACTTCTGTTAGTTTTAGGTTTTTTTCCCTTTGCTTTTGCTTTCCTGGGAGTGAACCTAGGAATGCTTGCTCACTGTACTAAATCCTTAGCACTTTTTATTTTGTTCTTTTGAGATAGTGTCTCACAAAGTTGCTTGAGCTGGCCTCAGATTTGTGACTCTCCTGCTTCAGCTTCTTTTGTAGCAGAAATGACAGTCTTCCTTCCTCACATGTGGCTTCTTTGATGTATTTCCCTTTTCTTTCATGTGATATGATCTTGTTTGTTTATTTATTTGTTTAGAGACAGCTTCTCGCTTTGTAGTTCAGGCTGGCCCTGAGCTCACTATGTAGTCCAGGCAAGCCTCCAACTCAGCAATCCTCCTGCCTCTGCCTCCCAAGTGCTGAGGATCTGATTGTATTTTTAAGGAAGGTGAAATGCTGGGGCTTTAATAACACTGTTTTAAATATCACTGTAGATTAGAATAAAGGAATTTTAAGACTGTTTTTATTGTAGATCTAGTAATAGTTACATTTATTTTGTCAAGGTTGACACTATATATTCCATCTTATAATTAATGAAATCTGCCATTATTTTACTATCAGGATCAAGTAACTATGTTTATGTCTTTCAGTGGTCCCCTCTGCCACTCAGAACAAGGTTTCTTGCACCAAATGCAAGTAATGGCCAATAATTATTGAGCTTTTATTGTACCTCAGGTACTGGCCTTCGAGATTGTGTGTATTTAATTTGATTCTCTTAAGAAAAGTTGCTATTTTTGTTGCTAGTTGCCAAGGAGTTGAGGAGTCGTCACAGATGCAGATGTGAAGTGATCTGCTGAACCAGCAGGGAAGTTGCCGTGGTGCTGTCCACTACACGGAGAACAGCTGCTGTAGGGTTGCTGAGGTTCTAACAGAGTCTTTCAGATCTTGCCTATGTTCCAGCTCTGTGGCCTCTGTTTCTAGTCCCTGATTACAGGATCTGAGGATTGTCTGAGGTATCAGGACTTTGTGTTACAGACCTGTCTTGAAGGAGACTGGATGAGTGGGAATTTCACTCACTGAGGGAAGTTTTGGAATTTTCATTCTTGCCCGTCCCCTCAGTTTCTTATGAGAGTTTTACCTTAACTGGAATAGTAACTGTGGACCTGCCCCTCAACAATTAGTTGATTTTAGAAAACTTACAGTTACATCACATTGATGGTGACTCCCTGAAGACTTTACTTATAAAGAATAAGACAAGAAGGGCCGGAGGGTTAGCTCAGTGGTTTCGGCGCCTGCCGCGCAAGCGCAAGGACCTGAGTTCAATCCCAGGTAACCACATATAATGCTGGGCGTGGAGACACGCCCACCAACAATCAACACCCGCATACCACAATGCCGGACGTGGTGGCTCACGCCTGTCATCCCAGCACTCGGGAGGCAGAGACAGGAGGATTGCTGAGTTCGCGGCGGGCTTGCCTGGGCACCATAGTGAGCTCAGGGCCAGCCTGAACTTCAAAGCGAGACGCCTGTAATCCCAGCACTCTGGAGGCAGAGACAGGAGGATTGCTGAGTTCGTGGTGGCTTGCCTGGGCTACATAAGTGAGCTCAGGGCCAGCCTGAACTACAAAGCGAGACCCTGTCTCAAAAAGCAAAAAAAAAAAAAAAAGAATAAGACAAGGAGACTACCACTCTAATCACTCTTGCTGTGCATTCCTAGCAGTAAGGGAGTCATTGCAGTAAGGGACGAAAGAGTCATGAAAACGTAATGATAGGAATGAAGTAAAGCTCTATTTCCAGATTACATAATTGAGAGCATAGAAAGTCCTAAGGAGTCTACAAAAAGTAAATATTAGAACTGAGTGAATTAGTGTTGGGGAATTCATGGTTAATGTATTTTTAAAATCTTTTGGTATTTATATAGTAGCAAAACACTAGAAAATTAAGTTTAAAACCTTAAGTCTGTGGAACAGCAAAAAGCTTAAAATATTTAGGAATAAATTTAACAAAGTATGTGTAAATCTACTATGCTGAAAAATAATCATCATGCTAAGTAAATGGAAAGTGATGCTATGTTCAAGTTTTGGAGGACTCAATTTATACCTCTTGCTTCTCTCACACCTGATATGTAGTTTGGTTGCAACTTTCATCAAAATTCTACTGTCTCTTCAAACTCAATAAGGTAACATCCAGAAGAATCAAGTAAATAGTCTAAAAAAAAACCCATATAAAATGGCCAATAAGTACATACAAAGAAAGATGTTCAATATCCCTAGCCAACAGTGGAATACCATTATACATCTGTTAAGATGCCTGGGTTCAAAAAAAGACAGTGCCAAGGGTCAGTGAAAAGTAGAGCAATCAGAATTGTCATGCAGTGCTGATAGCTATGGACAGTGATATAACTAACTATTCAGTGTCTAAAAAGTTAAACATAATAATCACTTGCTCTGTATTTAGTACTTAAGAAAAACAAAAGTGTATGTCTATGCAGATGCTAATTGATACCTTATTATAATAACTCCAGACTGAGAGCAGTACAGTAGTCCACCTTTATTACGGGGGGGCCCATCAACAATTGAGAGGAAAACAAATAAGATACAAACATGATATGTACATAATGTGCGTTTTGAAATCAATCAACTGAGTGAAACTCCAAATGAGTATCTATTGTGATTCTGCTTACATAAAAATGGAAGAAAATGCATATTATAGGAAGATAAAACAAATCATTGGTTACTAGGAACCAGGAGCACCAGGAAGAAGCCTTATCAGAGGGTCTGGAATTTTAAGGCATGATGGAGACTTCTATACTCTGTGACTTCTGTACTCATTATGACAATGAGGTTTCATATGCGTATACAGTTGTCAAAGCCTATTGAATTGTACATTATAAATAGATGGAGCTGTTCCATATAAACTATACCTCAAAGTTGATAAAAAAAAAAAAACAGTGGCTGGAAAATGGTTGCTAGAAAGTATAAGTGGTGTGGTCCATTTGTAGTTGTTCATATTTTCATAGTCCTTTTTAGATAAGTACTTGCCAAGTGTGTTAAGCAAATAAAGACTTCATTGTTTCTTAAAATCTTTGTAGTAAGAGGCATGATCTTTTAGGGTTGTTTTGATTCTAGAGCTTGAATTCCTATGTTTTTTCTCTTCTAGCTTTTTGAAACTTGTTACAGAATTATCAAAGTTGGATTTGTTGATTTGAGAAGTTAAAAGACAAACCTAAACAAAAACCTTTTGTTTCTAATGTCTACGTAGATGAGTCCGTAAACAACCAATTTAAACTTTTCTAACAATTCAAACCACTCTAAGTTTAATTTTAGTTTCAAAATGTCAAATATGAAATTGGAGCCAGTAAATAACAAGGACCCGTGAATTAACTGTGTCATTTTTAATATTAGGAAAAGAAAATGGATAAAGGCCCAGCAGCATACAATGCTTTAGTAATCATGTACTGTGAAAGTTAATGATTTTTTTTTCTACTTTTAAAAAGTTATAGCTAAGTTACTGGGTAAAATGGACTACTGACCATTTAGTTTTCAAAACTAGGAGAATTAGTTTTCAGAGCACATTTGGGTAGTGTCCTTTGCTAACTAAAGCCGGGGAGAGGAGCCTGCGTTCATGTAAGTCATTTGTATACGTTAACCTACATTCCCAGCTCACCTTTTTGGTTTCACCTTAGTGCAGACAACTTTTTTGTTTTCTGTTTTCGTTGTTTTTTAAAAATACATTCTTCAAAGTGCCTTGTTTAGTCTTACATAATATTATGGCTGAGAGAATTGACTTTGGACAACGAGATGATCTGATGTAGTTGTTAAATAATTGTGACATTTAAACCTGGAAGAAATTACAGGGGAATAATAGATCTTGGTCACTGAGTTATTCTTCTGATTTTTCCTATGAAGTAAGCCAAGTTTTAGGTCTTTGGAAGGAAGGCTGTTTTAAATTACTGTATTGTCTTGATTTAAATTCCCAGAGTTTTAATGTTACGATTTTTTCCCCCAAAATTGAGAATGATAAAAAGGCTGCTTTGAAAATATTGTTTTCTAAAGATGTATCTCCACCTTGAATTCAAATTAATAAAAGTATATTTTTAAAAATAAAAGTTCTTAATGTCAAAGGACAAAGAGTGTACGTACACACAATACTGTTGGTTCTTGGCCATCCAGTTGAAAAAAATAAAGGTACAGTTGGCCTGATTTTGAAACACTCATTCTGAATCCCAGTGGGTACTTATATAGATCAGAGCCAAGAGGTGAGGAAGTTCAGAGTGGGAGCTACCAGTCAGATTCAAAAAGGTGGACAAACTATGATTAATCAATAAAAATATCGATTAAAGGGGAATCCAATGAGAGGAAAACATGTTAACCAGTGTACAGGGTCTTCAGTCAGGAGTCTTTCCCCAGAGAGGTGGGTCAAGGTCCTGGCCCTTCACTCCAGGAAAGTTGCAATCCCTGGTTTTCCCGGGAGGGGTGGATCAAGATCCTGTGCCTCCACCCCAGGAAGGCGATTCAAACCTATCAATCAGTGCTTTTCAGGAAGAGTAATTTTCTCCTTTGATAATACTGACTTTCAGTGAAGGTCTCCTTTTTTGTGGGCTTTTGGAGGCCTGGCCCTATCTAACTGCCTACCAGGTGTCTAACTAGCTTACTTACCTACAACAATATGATAAAGTCACTGTGTTTTGTTTTATTTTCTGTAATATTTTGGACATAAAACCGAGTAATAATGGTATTAAAACTATTGAGTAAGGAATAGAGAGCAGAAGTTATTCCTAACTGAGGTGCAAGAAGTTTTAGAAGGCCTACTCGTTCTTGTCAGCGTTAATGGATAAATCAGCATTTTGCTAGAGTTGGCAAACCTTTATTTTTGAATTATAGTAGTACATATTTCAAGAAGGTAGGAAAAGTTCACATGTGACATAAAGAATCTAAATCTGGCTGTAATGAATTAATGGAATTCTAGATGTGGAAGACTGGAGTGTTTATGTTGCACTTTTTAAACCTGACAAATGTTAGAAAGTGCTGGGTGGGTGTTGGAAGGAACTGTGTTATTCTTTTTTTTTTTTTTTTTTTTTTTTCAGACAGGGTCTCGCTTTGTAGTTCAGGCTGGCCCTGAGCTCACTATGTAGCCCAGGCAAGCCTCGAACTCAGCAATCCTCCTGTCTCTGCCTCCCGAGTGCTGGGATGACAGGCGTGAGCCACCACGCCCAGCACTGTGGTATGCAGTATTGATTGTTGGTGGGCGTGAGTCTCCACACCCAGCATTGTATGTGGTTCTCGGGATCGAACTCAGGTCCTTGCGCTTGCGAGGCAGGCGCCGGAACCACTGAACTAATCCTCCGGCCCTTGAAGTGATTTTTAGGCAGTGTAGAAGATGATGTCAGGTTTTCAGAGAGTGAGAAACCCCTGAAAAGGAGAGAATAAATTAAAAGGGAATCAACAGGGCCTTGAAAGGGATAAGGCTTTGGTTATTATCACCATCGCCATTGACACAGCAGGCAATACTTGTTATTTTTTTGCTTGTTGCGGGCCAGGTACTGTGCTAAACCCTTTTTCTCATAGGAACTTCACAACCTCCCAGTGTGGTGGTATTGTTAATCCTGTTTTACAGCTGAGGGGGCTGAAACATAGCCAAGGTTAAGCCACTTGGCTAAAGTCATACAACTAGTATGTGTCGCAGCTGGGATTTGAGTTCGGACCATATAAAATTCTAGCCATAAGCGGTTAGCCGGTGGCCTGTCCTCACCGTGTGGGCAGTGATCCATTGGAGGCCTTGAAATCGAGTAGATGACAACTAGGATTGTTTTTCTGGAACAGAAGATAGCAGAATACCTGATGTAAGGTAAAGATAAAATGCTGATATGTGAAACTTAGTTTCATGTTTTTATTTTATAACTATTTATGCACATGTGGGCTAAACAGCATCTCTGTGCGCAAGGACTGGTAGCTCTGGTTCGCGGGCAGTGCCGGTGGGGCCCCGGGCACGGCAAGACGTCAGCCGTCTGAGCGAGGCCGGAAGGTTTCCGACGTGAGCAGCGTCAAGCCTGTGTGCTGCATCCACGGCGCCTCAGGGGAGACCGAGCCTCCGCTTTTACTCCCCGGTTCTCCAGCATCACTCAGCTGCAGCGGTTAGGGCTTGGGGCGTGTCTTGTCAAGGGCAGCACGTCTGTCAGTCGGCCAGGAAGCTGTTAGGGGACCTGTCCCTGAAAAGTTCCCAAACAAGTGTTAGAGCCTTGGAGTTTGAGGTAACTGATGACCCCGCTGGTGGCAGGATGAAAAGCCGAAGGGCCCAAGTGCGTTGTACTGAACCACTCACAGCTCCAGAGTCGAGGGACGGAGCCGTTTTTGCTGGAGTCACTTGGAATCCAAACAGGCTTCAGGTATTCAAGGTCTAGAGTCAGCTCTGTGCAGCTCACATCCAGTTCATCTTTCTGTGAGGCTCGTTCCCTTACACTCCAGCATAAATCTCTGAGTTAATATTAATATCTGCTCTCCACCTACTGCACAGTCTCTATACTGTGCATTTAGCATCTACTAACTAGAAGTACAGTAGTGGAGCAGTAAAAATGCTTGGCGGAATTCCCCTTCTGTCTCCGGGCAGCGCTCTGTTCAGCAGAATGAGAAGCTGTAACCGGGTACTTCGAGCAGTGTGTATATCAGGCGGCAGGAAGGGAGAAGCTGGGCCCTGGTGCAGGGACAGAGTGGGGCAGTGAGTCTGCTTGGCTGGGGAGGCCAGTGGGGCTTGCAGCAGCGCCCAGAGAAGATACTGAGGCTCCCTATTATTCCTAACACGAGTTCTTTGCATTATTAAACTCTAAAGAGCAATTGCTAATAGGAATGTATTTTTTGGAAGAAGCATAACCCAAAATTTGAGTTTATTTAATTTTGAAGTTACAGTGGTTTCATGTGGTATGCTGAGTCAGTAAATGATAGGCTATGATCCTGAACTTAGGTAAAGCTTAATCGCATAATGAGGTATTTTATTTTCATTGATTGGTTTTGAGGAGCTCAGCGTTTCAGCTGTATTGAGGACTTTAAAAACAAACACTAAGTACAAGAGAATTTATAGATGGATTCTTTGTGTTTGCAGCAGCCTGTCTGTAAGGTGGATCCACTCATGATCTGAGGCTGGTCTTTGTGAACTTTAGTAACTCATTTTTCTCCTTTTGTTTTTGTCTTGAGTATAGCACATCTGAAAAAAGTGACATTTTCTCACTCCACTGGCCACACCAGGGTCGCCTGTGTTTCAGAAATGAGCAACACGGATGTGCTTGTAGAGAGGGTGCAGGGTGAGGAGCTTACCTGTGTGATTCTCACTGTGGGCTACACACCTTGGAGCTGTGCCTCGCTGGCCATGGGGCACCAGAAGAAAATATTAGGTCTTCTTTTAACTTCTTACTTTCAACTTTTGTGTATTCTAGAGCATATATATCATAAATAGTTATACATGTATGAAGTATGTAGATAAACATACATATATTAAGGGGGTCCCTTTGTGCCAGAATTGTATATGTATTTTGAAAATGTTTGGAGGCTAATACATTTTAGTATATATTTTACACTTGATCTTAGCCAAAGGCTGAGAAGTGATTAGTATATATTTAAAAAAAATTTTCTCTTAGGTTTTAACATAAGGGTTTGTTTTTTCCTTCATCCATGCGATTATTGGTAGTTTGATAATAGCCATTCTGACTGGGGTGAAATGAAATCTCAGCATAGTTATTCCCTTTTCTGGCTAAAGATATTGAACATTTTTTTCATATTCTTGGTCATTTATACTTTTTAAAAGGCATACTATTTAGTTCATTTGCTCTTTTTTTTTTTGAGATAGGGTCTTGCTTTGTAGTTCAGGCTGGCCCTGAGCTCACTCTGCAGCCCAGGCAGGCCTTGAACTCAGCAATTCTCCTGCCTCTGCCTCCCGAGTGCTGGGATTACAGGCGTGAGCCACCACGCCTGGCACTGTGGGGTGTGGTACTGATTGCTGGTGGGCGTGAGTCACCACGCCCAATATCATATCATTGTGTGTGGTTACTGGATCCAACCAGAGACCTTGCGCTTGCTAGGCAGGTGGCAGAACCACTGAGCTAAATCTCCAGCCCCATTTGCTCATTTTTAATTGGGTTTTTAATTCCTTGTGGATTCTAGAGATTAACCTTCTAACAGAAGAGTAGCAATCAAAGATTTCCTCTCTTTGTGTAGGTTGTCCCTTTATGCTGTTGTTTGCTTTGCTGTGCAGAGCCTCTTAATTTGACGTCCCATTTGTTAATTCTTGACAGTATCACTTGTGCTACTGGAGTCCAACTCAGGGAGTCTCTGCTGATGGCTTCATGTGTTTTCCCTGTGTTGCCTTCCAGCACTTCCAAAGTTTGTGATTTTATATCTGGGTTTTGTATCTGTTCTGACTTGGTTCTGGTGCAGGGTGAGAGATTGGAATCTAGTTTGTTTTCCACAGGTGGACATCCAGTTTTCCCAGCACTCTTTGTTAACGAGGCTGTATTCTCTCCTGAATATATATGTTTTGACCCATTTGTTAAAAATGAGATGGATGTAGTTATGTTTCTGTATCTTCTGTGCTATAGGTCTGTTGTGTCGTTTTTGCTACTATGACTTTTTAGTACAATGTGAGATCTGCTCGTTTCCAGCATTATTTTTTTGCTTAGGTGTGTTCAGGGCCATTCTGGATATTTTCAGATTCCATATGAATTTTAGGATTTTTTTTCTAGTTTTATAAAGAATGTTTTGGGTATTTTAGTAGAGATTGGCATTGAATTGGTAGATTACTTTTAGCAATACTGCCATTTTCACAATAATAGTTCTTCCAATCCATGAATACAGGAAATCTTTCCATTTTCTAATGTCTGTTTCTTTGTTTAGTTTTTTTAACTTTCACTGTAGAAGTCTTTTATCTACTTGGTTCAGTTTTAGATATTTGATTTTTTTGAAGTCGCTGTGAATGGAATTATTTTCCTGATATCTCTGTGGGTTCATTGGTATATAAGAAACCTATTGATTTTTGCATGTTGATTTTGTGTCTTGACATAACTATTTTTGCTACTTTACTTCATGAAAAATTTAAAAAATTTCCTAATAAAATAACAGGATAACAATAATATATTGTGTACAGTTATCTTCAAAGTAGTTACTCAGGGTACAAGACATAAACCAAGAAGATTCCTATAAACAGATGATTTAAAAAAAAACACATTCTGAGATGAGATTTTATTTAAGCGAAATCTGCTGTGTGTCTTCACAGGTTGCCGACGGTTAGAAGCATGCTCTCCACTGTACCTCCGACATCAGTTCTCGTGCAGGATGTCTCTGAGTGAGAGCGCAGTGTTTGCCTACGAGTCTTCCGTGCACAGCACCAACATCTTGCTCAGCCTGAACGAGCAGCGGAAGAAGGATGTGCTGTGTGACATCACTGTCTTCGTGGAGGGCCAGCGGTTCCGCGCCCACCGCTCCGTGCTGGCCGCGTGCAGCACTTACTTCCACTCGAGGGTCATAGGCCAGCCTGACGCGGAGCTTAACATCACGCTCCCGGAAGAGGTGAGAGGTCCATGTTTCTTGTGATTGTCATTTAATTTTATTCAAGGTTTTTTTTTGGTTTGTAAACTTAGACATAACTAAGTAACAAGGATGGAGGAGCATATCATAGTTCCTGGAGCAATTCATTTCTTTGTGTTCTCCCCTGAAAAGTAGGTGCTCCGTAAGTGTTTGCTTTGCTGCTCCTTGCTTGAGAGTGTTGTCATGGCGAAAGAAAGACATTGTGTCATGTTTGTGGAGTCTTGGTTGTGCATGTATCTTTTCCCTAGGCTGTTGTGGGAGCTCAAGCTTGTAAATATTTGTATCTCTGTTAACGTCCTGGCTCCAGGAGAGCTCTCTCTTGGGCAGAGCAGTGCTGGTTACAGTGACTCTTACTCAAACAGGCTGCTTTGTTTAGTTGCTAACCGCTGCTAGCTGAGTGTCGAGTCTGTGCAGTTGGACCCAGAAGTGATTAAGGGGAACGTGGAGAGAGTGTGTGGTGGTTCTTGTGTCCGACCTGCCTGTGTGAGATGTTCCCTGTTGAGTACCCTTAAGTACACTGTAAGCTAAACTACTGCGTAGCTTGTTAGCTATACATACATCCATGAAAGTTTGGCTGTTTGGGGAATGAATAGATTATCACTTTTGTGGCAAGGATCAGAGGGAAGTAGGGAAAACCGAGAAGTGACAAAGAAGGCCAGTTGTTGCAAAGGGACAAAAAAATCATAATGCAGATATACTCATTATTATGGTTCATACTGGATGAGACACTCCAACCAGGACAAAGTCTAATTTAGGAGTTTGTGAGGAAAGATACAGGGATGCATGCATATCTGTTATGTATTCATTCTAATTTCAGGTATAAATCTTAAGTTTTCAAATATTTTAGATCTTTTATCAGAGTGACATATTGAAAACATTTATATAATATACTGGCTTAGAGGCCCATTTTGGTTATTTTAACTTAAAACATTTTAACTGAAATCTTGATCAGATAATTATAAAGACTTATACAGCTACATAAAATACTGCAGAGTTCCCACTTTGACCACTGTCCCCCAATTGTAACATATTGAGAAAAATATTGTATGATGTTACAACTGAACATGGATGTTCATACGATCTGCTCATGGCATTCACATTGCTGTCATTTTACTTAGACTAATCTGTGTATAAAGTTTTTACAATTTTATTCTCTGTGGAGGTTCTTCTGTCCATCACATTTAAAATACTAACCAGTTCCAGTACTTAAAGGTCCTTGATTTCAGCCCTTTGTGACCACGTTTACTTCCTTCCTACCTGTCTTCCATACCCGAAGCCTTTTCTTCTGTCCATCAGAACCCGTTTTTTCCTTAAGTTCTATCATTTCAAAAATGTTATGTAAATGGACTTAGACCATATGTAGTTTTTTGGCCTTGATCTTTTTCCTCTTAGCATAATTCCCTTGAGAACTATCCAAGAGGTTTTACTTCCTCTGTCATAGGAAAAGTGTCTTTAGATCTTGGGAATGAGCCTTAACTTGTGTGGTTATGAGTGGAACCTGTAGAGTGGAGGGGATATTTCCAGTAGGTAGGGAGTGATAAGCATGCATGTGTAGCCTCCCTGTGCATTCCTAGAGAAGTATCCACCTTACCAAATTAAAATACCCGTTTTATAATTGTTACAAACATGTCACACATCTTTCTGTTCCCTTTCTGCTTCTTGTTTTCACCTTGTAGAGAGCTCTCCAGTAATGTCATTTTTATTTTGTATATTAACAGGTGACAGTGAAGGGATTTGAACCTTTAATTCAGTTTGCTTATACTGCCAAACTCATTCTAAGTAAAGACAATGTGGATGAAGTGTGCAAATGTGTGGAATTTCTAAGTGTGCATGATATCGAGGAATCCTGCTTTCAGTTTCTCAAGTATAAGTTTTTAGACTCCACTGCAGTCCAGCAAGAATGCCCAAGAAAAAAGTGCTTTCAGTCACACTGTCCAAAAACAGACCTTAAATTTTCACCTTCAGACCAGAAGGATCTAGAAATCGATGAAGCAGAGGAATTTCTAGAATATAAAAATGCTCAGACTCCTCATTGTACCCTGCAAAAGTATCAAGGAAATGCAAAGACGTCAACTCCCCTACATGAGGGCGCCGGCCAGACGTACGAGTCCATGTGCCTGGGGAAGGATGCCGCGCTGGCTGTGCCATCTTTGTGCCCCAAGTACAGGAAATTCCAGAAGGCGTTTGGGACGGACCGAGTCCGCCCTGTGGAATCCAGTGTCACAGACGTCCCAGCGACTTCTGTTCAGCCAAACGAGACATCCGAAAGTGGGGGTGTAGGGCGAGTCCAGTACTGTGCAGATTTGCAGGTGATTTTAAAATGTGAAGAAAGTAAGTTGGCAATGGAACAGGAGGCCACGAAGAAGAAAGATCCCCCTGCCCAGGTCCCAACTGAAAAATCAGAAGCGACTCCTTTGCCCCACACTTCTGCAGACACTCCTGGGCTCTACTCTCTGTCTCTTTTACACACATATGACCAATACAGTGACTTGAATTTTGCTGGCATGCAATGCCCAGCAGTGAAAGTAGAAAAACCTTTGTCAGGTACAGATGTTCCGGAAGAGAAAACGTTCAGAGAGACTCGAGATGGACCGTTGAAAGATGACCCCGGCCCCAAGGAAGACGGCAGCCTGGCGCCCAGCGATCGGAGCAGTGTGGAGCGAGAAGTGGCAGAGCACCTAGCAAGAGGCTTCTGGAGTGACATCTGCAGCATGGACTCCCCTTGCCAAATGCAGTTTTCACCAGCAGGGGCCAAGGATGGCTTGGAACAGGTCTGCTCCCAGAAGCGTTCCGAGTGTCCCTGGTTAGGTATCAGGATCAGCGAGAGCCCAGAGCCGGCCCAGAGGACTTTCACAACATTAAGTTCCGTCAACTGCCCTTTTATGAGTACCCTGAGTACCGAAGGCTGTTCGAGCAGTTTGGAAATTGGAAACGACAGTTATGTCTCAGACCAGCAGGAACCTTGTCCCTACGCGTGTGTGATTAGCTTGGGCGAAGACTCTGAGACAGACACAGAAGGTGACAGCGAGTCCTGCTCAGCCAGAGAACAAGAATGTGAGGTGAGCAGGGGTGTGTTCTTGATCCGTTGTCTTGGCAACCGTGGAGCGGGGTTAACTGAGTCAGCCTCCACTGCACCACTAGGGACCTGAGCAGGCTCGGAGGGAGGAGGCAACGCAGATGCTGTTAAGTAGATGACCACGTGACCAATACACAAGGATGAGGAGAAGTTTGAAAGACTTCTGGGTTCATGTCTTTCAAGTAGGTTTGTTTATATCAGCCGTGGTGTAGCTTGGTTATACACTGGCTGTTTCACTGTAAATCAGATGTCATGTCCCAGGAGGAGAAAGAGTAATGACTCCTCCATTATCACAGCACGGGTCCTGGTGAAACGCGTCATATCTTCAGCATGACTCACTGCCACAAGGACCTCTGGACCTGGGATGACTCACTGACCATTGTTTGGCAGTGACTAATTGTAGGAATGTGGCTTCGAACGTAAAGTTTGCTTGCGTCTGTGTTTTCATGGCCATTGCTCTTTTGGTTTTTAAATCCCCACCCTCTTTTTTCCTTTAGCCGTATTAACTTTTAGTTTCATAAAGATCTTGGTGAGTTACATGTAGGCGGTATGTTGTTAACTATACCAAATTTGATCTGTGTACTGTCTTTATAGAAGTTTGTATTTAATAGCTACTTTTTATAAAATATTAAAATACATCCCGTGTAAGGGCCTGTTTGCTCTTTTAACTCATTCCCGCCAGCTTGAGGTGCTGGTGGTATAGGCTATCTGATCAGACAGCTTGGACCTCTGGAGGTATAAATCGATCTAATCACTTTTATCAATCTTTTTACTAATAAAATTAATAAAAAACCACTCGGTGGGACAGACATGCATGTACCCCTAGCTAGAGCCACCTGCCAGCGAGACGTGTGAATTAATAGCCCTGCCATAAAAATGTTAAGGATTTAAAAATTGGACTTTTGTATACATTTCTGAAGTTGATGTTTCTCTTTATAGTTGAACTTATACTTTTTAAAATTTTTAAAACTCTTACTATATTTTTCTTTGTATTTTATTTTATTTTATTATGATAACGTGAAAACCACACTTGCAAGAAAATTTTAAGTGCATAGTTGAATATTAACCACAGGCACAATATTATACTGCAGGCCTCTAGAACTTATATAAATGAAACTTGGTCCACTGAAAAATAACTCTTTATTTGCCCTGTTCCAGCCCCTTGTCCCACCTACCATTCCATTCTGTTTCTGTAAATTTGACTGTTTAACTCATGCCTGTGAACTTCATTGTTGGGGTCCAGTGGGACTTGTTCTCTGTTCAGCCTGCTTTAGTTAGTGTAATGTCCTCCAGATCACCCATATGTAACAGAACGCAAGGTCTCTTTCTTTGTATACGACTGAGTAGTAGTCTATTGCGTTAGACACTACCTTTTCGCTATTCATTTGTGCCTGGGTATTCACTGTATTTCTTTATCTTGGCTATTGTGAATGGTGCTGTAATGAATATAAACATGCACATTGCCCTCTGAGATGCTGACTCCAGTTCCATCCCTGGTGTAGGTTGCTAGGTCATATGGTAGTTTCATTTTTCATTTTTTGAGATGCCTCCATATTGTTTTCCATAGTGGTTACGCTGTTTTCATGCTACCAGTGTACAAGGATTCTAGTTCTTCCATACTCATTCTTCACCATTTTCTTTGGCAATGGAAGTGTGAAAGTGGCTGTTTCTTTTTTTGCTGGAAGTGAATTGGTGATTTAATTTAAAAATAATATATATGGGTTACAGCTATGTAATTATATTTCATAAATTAAGCATTTAAAATTAGACTGGAGAAAATGTTAGAAATAACATCACTGAGAGGTTTTGTCTGAGTAATTTCTATAGGCTTGAGAGGTAGGCTCCTTAGGTTACCTTACTAACTGATGAGTATTCTTTTTTGTATTTTTGATAATGTAATTAAATTCCTATAAATTTTTATTTAAAAGAAAGTCATTTTTTTCCTTTTTTCAAAATTAAATAGGTTGAAAATTACTGTAAAATATTAATATAAAGTATTAAGAAATTTTTTCTACATTGGCAAGTATAATGTTTAGCTTCTAAAGTGAGTTATACATGTGAAGCTATCATTTTTCTTGACAGAAATTTTCTAAAGTACTTTAGAAATTACTAGCATAATTATCCTAATTCTTTTTCATGTGGTTGCATTTCTTAAATAATTTTCAAATTAAGGGTGATTTTACTGGTTGAATAAAAATTAAAGAAATGAGAAAGCATTTTACTTTGTGCTATGTCTGGGGTCTATGTGCTGCTCTGTTTGGGTAGTGTAAATGAAATGTTAAATGTTAAATCAGTGCTACATAATAATATTTAAAGAATAAAATGGATTTCATTTTGGGTTGAGAAACAACATTAACGGGCCAGGAATTTAACTCAGTGGTTCTGGCGTTTGCCTGGCAAGCGCAAGGTTCGGAGTACCACAGTGTCGGGGGTGGTGGCTCATGACTGTAATCCCAGCTTGCGGGGACAGGCAGGAGGATTGCTGTGAGTTCAAGACTATCTTGGGCTACATAGTGAGGTCAGGGCCAGCCTGAACTATGAAACAAGACCGTGTCTCAAAAAACTTAAAAAAAAAAAAAAAAGGAAACAACATTTACTTTAGAAAGAAATTTAACTCCAAGATATTAATGCACAATAGTATCTTAGATTCTATCATTCTGTTTTGCTACTGTGTCTGATTTGCTGAAAGATACTTCTCAATTTATCTTGTTTCCTCTCTCATCTAAACTAGACATACCAGTTAAACTTGTGTTTTTATTAAAATTTTATTATTTTACTGAGAATATTATTCTCTTTTCAGTAAAAACTGAGAGTAGGGACCATTTAAAAATCTAAGTTCTTTGATAAAAGTGAGGTATGTTTCTTTATCTTCCCAGATTTAGGTATAATTGTAAAATAGCAACTACTAATGTTTGTTTCACCTTCTAGGTAAAACTGCCGTTTAATGCACAACGAATAATTTCACTGTCTAGAAATGATTTTCAGTCCTTGTTGAAAATGCACAAACTGACCCCTGAACAGCTGGATTGCATCCATGACATTCGCCGAAGAAGTAAAAACAGGATTGCAGCACAGCGCTGTCGAAAGAGGAAACTTGACTGTATACAGAATCTCGAATCAGAAATTGAGAAGCTGGTAAGTATGCAAGTTGCTCATTGTTATTTAAATTCCAAACTTTCTTTAAATAGAGGAATTTCTATGTCAATTCTTATGTACGAGTTAATGCTCAATTATACATTAATTTTAAAATGTAGTTATTGTTTTAAGATAAACTACATGGCATGTTTAGAAAGTAGAAAAAGTAGTGAGGGTTTTTATTGACTTACTGAAGCTTTTTAAAAATTTATTTTTAAATTTTTATTAGTACATGTTTGAAGTTCATTGTGAGGAGTTGGTACATGAACATAAGACATCCTAATTCTTTTTTTTTTTTCCTTTTTGAGACAGGGTCTCACTTTGTAGTTCAGGCTGGCTCTGAGCTCACTATGTAGGCCAGGCAAGCCTCGAACTCAGCAATCCTCCTGCCTCTGCCTCCCGAGTGCTGGGATTACAGGTGTGAGCCACCACGCCCGGCACTGTGGTATGTGGTATTGATGGCTGGTGGGCGTGAGTCTCCATGCCTAGCATTGTATGTGGTTACCGGGGATTGAACTCAGGACCTTGCACTTGCGAGGCAGGCGCCGGAACCACTGAGCTAACCCTCTGGCCCAACACATCGTAATTCATTTTAGTGTGGCTGCATTTCTTTTTCTTTTTCTTTTTTTTTTTGCTTTTTGAGACAGGGTCTCACTTTGTAGTTCAGGCTGGCCCTGAGCTTACTATGGTGCCCAGGCAAGTCACCATGAACTCAGCAATCCTCCTGTCTCTGCCTCCCGAGTGCTGGGATTACAGGCGTGAGCCACCACGCCTGGCATTGTGGTATGCAGTGTTGATTGTTGGTGGGCGTGTCTCCATGCCCAGCATTATATGTGGTTACCAGGGATCGAACTCAGGACCTTGCGCTTGCGAGGCAGGTGCCAGAACCACTGAGCTAACCCTCCGGCCCGTGGCTGCATTTCTTAAAAAATAATTTTCAAATTAAGGGTGATTTTACCGGTTGAATAAAGATGAAAGAAATGAGAAAGCATTTTACTTTCTTTGTGGTATGTCTAGGGTCTGTGTGCTGCTCTGTTTAGGTAGTCTAAATGAAACATGGACTTGAATTAACCTGTTTTGAATGATACCAGAAACAGACCAACCTTTGTCTTTCATCTAAGGAAAAAGATTCAGATAGGCTGTTGTAATCTCAATTGAAAATTTTGAAATCACCTGAGATCCTGTGTGAGAACAGTGCTTGATTAATAAATCTTTGTTCTAGCATCAAAGTACAAATTAACTGAAAAATAATTTGTTTCAACTTCTTCTCCCTTGTGGTTGGCAGAAGGAGGAACTGTAGGAAAGGACAGCTGTGATAGTACCGCCCAGCTGAGGGCAAAAATATGGGTCAAGCAGCAGGGAAACAGCTTGGAAGTAGTAACAACATTCCTTGAATACTCAGTTTTGTGTTTGTTAATTATCACTGAAAATTTAAAGCTCCAATTGTAACAGGTCTTCAAGCGTGTACATGAACGGCATTAAACAGTTCAACTGTGCCTTTATATGCCTTCAGGAAAAGCGAACAATACTATTTATGTTTCACATGTATTTTAGGCAAAAAGATGAAATATAACTACGTAACAAGACGAAGAATCCAAATGTCTTCTAAACATAGACATGAGAAATATTAAAAAATCAGAAGTGTTTGGGATTGAACCCAAAGCCTTCACACAAAACTGTCTTCCCTTTACCATCTCCTTGTATTTTTTAAGTTTTGAAACAGAGTCTTGCGAAGTCATTAAGTTGCGTCGCCCAGGCTGGGCTCCAACTTACTGCCCTTCTACCTTAGCCGCCCAGAATGGTGGGGTTAGAGGAATGCATCATCAAGCCTAGATCTATGCAGTACTGTCAAATAATTAAAGTTGCACCGACCAGAAGGGAAATGTTACCTATTCAGCCATACCTAGTGCTTCTACAGTGTGTATCAGTTATACCTTTAACCCAACTTGAATTAAACACCTACTTGCCTGTAGCATTTTAAACAGAAATGATAGAATCTTAGCTATGTTCTACACAGAGAAACTTTTTAAACTATTGGGTTATATAGAGCTATTTGAATTTGGCAGTGAAATTATGCTAATAGAGTTTTGTTCTGTTTCTTATAGTTCTGTCTTTTCTCTCAACTACTTATAATTTGTAGTTGTCAGTAGAATCAATCATTTTTTCCTGTCTTGCGAATAAAAGAAAGATAGATGAGACCAGTCAAGAGTTGCTTGTCACTAACTTCATGAAGCGAGTGTATTTGAGAGTAGCTGTTACCCATTAGAACTACTTTATTTCCTGACTCAAAGGTCGGACTTATATTTTTTTTTATTGAAGAAAGACATTGGTTGCTGAATAATGACATTTTTTAGCGAACATCAGCTATTTCAGATGAAAAGGCCTTGCTACTTTCTTTGGGCTTTTTATTCCTTCTGCTTTTGCTTCAACAGAGAGGTAGAAACACAGTGGTGGAAAGTGTGGAGTGCTGTCTGTCACACCTCTGATAAGCTTTTTGGGTTCTCCGTGCCTCACCTTTCTCATCTGTACATGACATAATGTTACTTCTAGTTTCTAGAGAAGGTGCTTATTTAGGAAGAGTAAATGAGTTAGTATTTCTAACTAATAACGGGGCCTAGGACATGGTCAGCTCCCAGAAATAGTATGTATTTCTTATTATGGCCGCATTGCTGTTTACCAGAGTTCAGTTTTCTCTTAGGTAGCTTCCTTCTCGGACTGGTTTGGGCCTCACCTGATCACTACCCTTCTCATCCTACTAAGTGTCAGCAGAATTTTGCTTATTTTCCAACAACAAAGTAATTGGCTGTTGAGCAGTTTTCATGCACCAAAGAGTGGTCCGTATAGTTTTTATCTGTTGTATTAATTTGGACTCTTGGACTTCAAGAAACAGGAACCGTCTAAGAATGAATGAAACAATCTGTTGCCAGGAGGTAGATGCATCCCATTCAGAAGCTGGAGAACGCAGCCAGGCCTAGTGAGAAGCGGGGAGAAGACGGGAAGACCTCGAGGAGCCCGGGGCTCTTGCCCGCTCGGCTGCCTGGCTCTGCGTCATGCTGCACGCACGGCGTGGCTTCCTGTGCTCGTGGGGGAGGTGACAGCTCACAGCTCCTGAATGGTTTCGTTCTCCAGGGACCAGTCCAGACAGAGACTCCGCGTTGAGTCACTTGTAAATTCCCAAGGGGAAGAACAGCTAATTGGCATAATTAGGCTCCGGCGGCGTCCTCCTTTCTGGCTGGGGAGTAGAGACAAAAAGGCGGAAGAGTCGAGAGCCTTCTTTCCGCTCGGCTCGGGCAGAGCCCAGAGCAGTCGCGGTCTTTTCCAGCAGCCCCCGGAGGTTTGCTTCCTGTCCGGCTTCCTCAGCCTCCCCAGTCCTTCAGGCAGCTCTCAGTTCCAGTCATTTCCACCAAACCCAATCGCAGAGTGCAGAGAGCGCACTGCAGGTCCCTCTGCTGTCGCAGATGTTTTTGTCAGCAAAAACAAGCAGAAAATGTATCACTGGCCAGAATGTCCCGCAGTACAGCAATTTGGTGCTTAGAATACAGGGGTGTGCTGCCTGGCACCGTCTTTTTACAGTGGCCCCTGAGATAATGGAGCTGAAAAGGAAGAGATAGCGCGATAGAGGGAAACTGCAGAAGTCAAGCCACAGGGAAGGTTTGCAAAGCTCCTTTGGACCTCAGTGGCCTTTCACTAATGGAGAGTGATTCCATAATCGATTGATTATCTGCTTACAAGCAAATCCCGGGGACGGGGCACAAGCCAAGTAAACCGCCCCAGACCTGTTTTGGATAAAAGTAATAGGTTCATACAAGCTGTGGGCAGGTCATTCAGTGGAGATCGGGAGAGGCATCGCTGTCCTAGGGACATAATGTGGGGATGGAAGACCTGATATGGACGACTTACCCTGTGGTGTGTTAGCTTTTAATTAAAAAGTTTCAGAAGTTAAGAAACATTTTTTAATAGAAACCAGCGTAGAGAGTAAGAATGTAAAGATCCAGTCATCGTAGCATACACCTGTTTTGCTATCACTCGGAGGCTGAGGCAGAAGGGTCACAAGTTCTGACCCAGCCTGCATATTTTAGCAGTGTAGGGGTTGAGTGTCACAAAATAAAAGAATTGGGACTGTAGCTCAGGAGCCTTGAGGTCCTGGGTTCAATCCTCAGTATTATGCTCCCCCCCCAAAAAAAGTGAAGTATTCTTATATGGATGCCCAGTGTATTTTTATTTTGAGGTAAATGTTATTATAAAACAGGCAAGAAGTTAAAATTTATAAAGTAAAAATTACAAGCCAGGGGCCGGAGGGTTAGCTCAGTGGTTCCGGCGCCTGCCTCACAAGCGTAAGGACCTGAGTTCGATCCCCGGTTACCACATATAATGCTGGGCGTGGTGGCTCACGCCTGTAATCCCAGCACTCGGGAGGCAGAGACAGGAGGATTGCTGAGTTCGCGGCGGCTTGCCTGGGCACCATAGTGAG
>PVIC010028303.1:0-23309 GCA_004025085.1 Thryonomys swinderianus
CAGGGGCCGGAGGGTTAGCTCAGTGGTTCCGGCGCCTGCCTCGCAAGTGCAAGGTCCTGGGTTCGATCCCCGGTGACCACATACAATGCTGGGCATGGAGACTCACGCCCACCAACAATCAATACCGCATACCACAGTGCCGGGCGTGATGGCTCACACCTGTCATCCCAGCACTCGGGAGGCAGAGACAGGAGGATTGCTGAGTTCGAGGCTTGCCTGGGCTACATAGTGAGCTCAGTGCCAGCCTGAACTACAAAGCGAGACCCTGTCTCAAAAAAAAAAAATAAAAAAGAAAACCCAGGACTAAAATAAAGCAGAACATTTAGGAATACATTCTAGGCACACACAATGGTAACACTCATTGTAGGGAATTTTCACCTGTATGTGGTACATACCGCCTCTTTTTTCCCATACCCCTTTTTCCTCTTAAACCCCCTACCCTCCCTATGTACAAAAAAATTTGTTTCCATTTTTTCCTTGTATTATTTTCACTTTTTCTTTTCCTTTCCTTCTTTTTCCCCTTCCTCTTTTTCCCTTTCCCATTTGAACACTGTCTTCCCACTTCCGATGTCTATTATACATTTAAGTCCTTATTTCCACTTTCAGTTTTCACACCAGAGAAATGATGTGGTATTTAAGCAGGTGCGCCTGATTTATTTCACTTAAGAGTATGTCCTCAAGGTCCATCAATGTAGTGATAAATGTCTGAAGCTCACCATTCTTTATGGCACAATGGTGCTCCATTGTATTTTAAAACCATGCCTTTATCCATTCATTGGTTGCCACCTTCTGGGCTGTATCCAAGAATTAGCTGTCACAAACTATGGTGCTATAAACATGGACGTGTATATACATCACTGTGGTATGATGCCTTTAATTTTTTTTTTTTGCAAGATACCAAAAAGAGGAATACCTGGGTCAAATGGAACCTCTAGTTTTAGGGTTGTGGGGTTTTTTTTTTTTTTGAGAAATTTCCACACTTATTTCCCCAGTAGTTGGACCAGTCTATGTTCCCACTGACAGCAAAGAAGGGTTCCTTTTCCCCCACAGCTCCTCCAGCATTTGTTATTGGCTGATTTCTTGATAATAGCCATTCTTTCTGGAGTGAGACAGAATCTCAGCAAAACTGGGATTCTTTGGAACCTGCCCCCAAAGCCACTTCACCTAAGTCTCCTACCTTGTGGGAGACAGAGGACCTTGTTCTAGGTTCCCCAGTTAAAAAACACTCCCTTGGGACTGGAGGGTTAGCTCAGTGGTCCGGCACCGGCCTCACAAGCGCAAGGACCTGAGTTCGATCCCCGGTAACCACATATAATGCTGGGCGTGGAGACATGCCCACCAACAATCAACACCACATACCACAATGCCAGACGTGGTGGCTCACGCCTGTCATCCCAGCACTCGGGAGGCAGAGACAGGAGGATTGCTGAGTTCGCGGCGGCTTGCCTGGGCACCACAGTGAGCTCAGGGCCAGCCTGAACTACAAAGCGAGACCCTGTCTCAAAAATAAAAAAAAAATAAAAAAAAAAACCAAAACACTCCCCTGGGTCAGTACTGTCTGCCTGTAGGACAGGTTCTGTCTCCACTTCTGAAGCCATCTTACTGCTTCTCCAACCTCAACGGCACAACACCTCTCCCGGGGCTCCTGGACCCTCCCTCTGCCATGTCTTCTTTCAGCATACCCAGGACTATGATAAAAAGAAGAGAGACTTCAGTAATAACTCTCTGACCCCTCCTTCAGATGAAAAAAAGCCGTGATGCTATTCAGGAACATGAACATGGTCTCCATTAAAACTAAACCAACGAGGTAAGCTATTACCTTGTCTGCAGGTTTTTCTCTTTTCACTCTCATTACTGAAACAGCCCGTGTCAAGCCCGCTCTGTCGTCCAGAGACAGCTGTTTCTCCAGAATCAGACCTTTCTCCATAGGTTCATGGTCACCTGGGGTCCCACTAACACAGGTCCATATCATCCACCTTTCAATTTGCCTGGTTATAGGGCAAGACCACTCCTGTCTCACTCACAAAAGCTGGCCTCAGTGGAAAAGTCTTACATCATGCTCTTTTCACAGAGGAAAAGATACACGGTTGCTATGTCGTTGCAGATTTCTGCTCCTGTAAACAATCCTCCTTCCAGATGTCTCGATCTGTCTCTGGTCTGGGCTCTTTGCTGTATTAGTCCCTCACCGGCTCTAGGTTCAAGGCCCCTCCTTAGACTCAGACCCCTGTGCGAGGGGCCTGAGCCCTCAGGGACCTTGTGCACCAGTAGCACTGTGGTAGTCTGCACTTTTCAGCCCTGTCCATTCAGTCTCCTTGTTCATCTTGTTTCCTCTTGCCTGCAATCGGTTAAACTTCACATGGTTATGCTGTAAAGCCCACCGCAGAGATCCTACCTGACTTCTCCCACAGGCCATTAGACCAGCCGTCTGGGGGTTACCCAACAGGTGTTCTTCACCCGCCTGGGGTCTCCCCAAAGCACGATCAGACAGGCTATTGACTCAAGGCACGTGGGCCCTACATGGGGACCAGGTCAACACTACATCGGATAAGCCATAAAGCTACATGGTGTTCTGTGAGTAGAGATTATACCCCTTCCATGACGGCCCAGGCTCTCCTCTCCAGCCCTTAAAAGCCTCCACTCGGGTGGTGCACACCTGCAATCCCAGCACCCAGGAGATGGAGGCAGGAGGATGGCCACCGGTCGGAGGCAGCCTGGGCTCCATAGTGAGACCGGCTCCAAACCAGACAAGCAAACAGGAGAAGCTCTCCTGGGTGTCCTGCTCAGAAGCCCCACACAGCTGGTGGGAGTTACACCTCCTTTACTTCCTTTATACCTGTCAAAGAAATTTGCTTGTAGCCTACCTCCTCCATCCACAGCTTCATTCTCCATCATCATGAGACACCACCCTGGTGCTGAACCGCGGGCTCCGCACACCCTAGGCAGGTACTCTACCGCTGAGCTACAGCGCCCCCCAGCCCCGTCAAAGCAGCGACTCTCTAAAGAGCCACCACTCCACCCACAATCCCCGGGTGCCCCAAAGACAAGGCCCCCTCCCTGAGCAAGGTGTGTGGTGCGCTGGGCCTCAGCGTGAGGTCTTTCGGTACTGTCCGTTAGGGGAGCGGGCTGCAAGGTCAGAGCAGGGGACAAACAGCTGGCCTTGGCACTCGCAGCCGGGTCTGCCCTGGAGGACGGCGAGGCTGAGGTCAGGGAAAGGGGCTGGGCCCACTCCCGTGCTGACACATTCATTTGCTGAGGCAGTAAAGGGTGGATGGTCACTCATTACCGAGGAGCGAGGCCAGGGGGCCAGGTGGTGTCCGGTCACTTGTGTAACCTCTGGGCATATATATGGGCACCTGGGCCCACAGGCCTCCCTCTGCCGGCCAGCCTTGCCACTGAGCACTGGTCTCTCAGGATGAAGGTGGCCGTGGTGAGTACCCGGGCCTCTGGGAAGCAGCCCCAGCCACGGAGCTTCCTGTGGGAGGAGCGGCCGCACCACCCTCTCCCAGCGGGTTCCTGCTGGGCCTGTGTGTCCAGGCCCAAGGGCTCCCTGCTTCCTGTTGTGGTCCAGGGCCTGCTACCTGGCCTCCTCCTAGAAGCGGCTGCCTCCACCCAGCTGTCCCCTGGCATCCGCCACCCCAAGCAGGGCCTGGCTGAAACCACTCCACAGATAAGGACACTGGAGTGTCAGCTCCTCAGGCTCAGCGCCGGCTGGGGCTGAGCTGGTCTGGGCCGGTCTGGGCCAAGGCTGTGGCCTTGTCGGTCCACCAGTCTCCAGCCCTGGTAGGGATGCTCCTGCTTCCTTAGGCAGCTGGCACGATGGTGAAATGGGTCCAATTTTCCCTCCTTCCAGGGCTCAGACCCCTCCCTGATCTACAGACCTGATGTGGACCCAGAAATGGCCAAAGACAAGGGCAGCTTCCGGAACTACACTGTGAGGACCCCCGTCTCCCACAGGTCCAGGGGTCCCCAGGAGGCACCCTCCTGCCCTGGACCCGTCCCGGAGAGGGAGGCGGTGGCTCCCGTGTGGCCCGGTGTGGCCCAGCTGACGTCAGACTTGCAGTCAGGTCCCCTGCTCGACCGCGTCTTCGTCACCTACCAGCTCATGCACACACACCAGACGGTGGACTTCGTCAGGAAGAAGGTACCGGTTTCTTGCTCACTCACGAGCTCAGGTGCATGCCCCGCAGAGGGCACGGAGAGGCCTCCACGTGTGGCTCTGCACTGTGCCCGTGGGAGGCCCTAGTGTCGCTCGCCCAGGAGGGACTGACCGCTCCCTGCCCACGCAGCACACCCAGTTCGGGGGCTTCTCCTGCAAGAAGATGACCCTTATGGAGGCTGTGGACATGCTGGACCACCTGGTGGATGAGTCCGACCCCGACGTGGATTTCCCCAACTCCTTCCACGCCTTCCAGACAGCGGAGGGCATCCGAAAGGCCCACCCTCACAAGGGTGCGGCCCCAGTTGTGGCTGGCATCTCACACCTCTGCCCCGGAAGTGGAAAGCTGGGGGAAGCCAGCTCCCGGGGGGCCCTACTGTGGGGAGCAGCCCTGGAGCCCTCTTCACTGCGGTCCAGGGTTTGCTCCTCCTGCCTCAGCCTCCCTGCCTCCAGCCTGCTATGTCTCTTGCAGACTGGTTCCACCTCGTTGGGCTCCTGCATGACCTGGGGAAGGTCCTAGCTCTGTGGGGGGAGCCCCAGGTGAGAGCTGGGGTGGCGTGGGGCAGACTCCCCTCTGGGCTCCAGACAAGTGGGGGACAAGCCGGCACCCCCACCAACAGCTGCCTCCCTCCCCAGTGGGCCGTTGTCGGAGACACCTTCCCCGTGGGCTGCCGCCCGCAGGCCTCCGTGGTGTTCCGTGACTCCACGTTTCAGGACAATCCCGACCTCCAGGACCCCAGATACAAGTACTCCTCCCGGGGGTGGCTCCTCCCCTCTGCCATCCTCCCTCCCTCACACTCCCCTCCCCACGCAGCACGGAGCTCGGCATGTACCAGCTGCACTGCGGGCTTGAGAACGTCCTCATGTCTTGGGGCCATGACGGTGAGACCGAGGGCTGGGGGGCGGGGCGCACCCCGGGTGCTTGTGCTGACGCCTCTGTCCTGCAGAGTACATGTACCAGATGATGAGGTTCAACAGGTTCTCCCTGCCTGAGGAGGTGCGTAGAGGGCGCGGCGCGCCAGGCTGGCCCAGGGCTGGCCTCACGCTGTCCCCGGGCCAGGCAGCCTGAGCCGCAGGTGTGGCCTACATGCAGGCCTTCTACATGATCCGGTTCCACTCCTTCTACCCGTGGCACACGGGCGGCGACTACCGGCAACTGTGCAGCCAGCGGGACCTGGACATGCTGCCCTGGGTGCAGGAGTTCAAGTAGGGCTTCCCGGAGGGCCGGGGGTGGGGCCACAGGCACCCTCCTCGAGGCTCACCGCCCCGCCCTGCAGCAAGTTTGACCTGTACACCAAGTGCCCTGACCTGCCCCACATGGACGAACTGCGGCCCTACTACCAGACGCTCGCGGACAAGTACTGCCCCGGCGTGCTGAGCTGGTGACCGAGCCCGTGCTGACCCGTCGCGGCCCCGCAGCACTCAGGCTGGGAGCCCCAGCACGCACGCACAGCCACCCCTTCGTGGCCATCTGCACCCTCCCCTCGCAATAAACTCCTTGGCACGTGTGTCTGACTCTTCACCGTGGCAGCGGCCTGGTCCTGGCAAAGGGACACTGCCTCCTTCAACACTGCAGCCACTTGGCTCCTCTGTCACAGCCTGGAGCGCCAACCGCCCCTCACCCCCACACTCCAGGAACGGCAGCAAGGCACAGCCGGGCACAGGGCTGCGTGCCGGAGTCCCAGCACGCCGGGAGACTGAGGCAGAGCAGTCAGTGTCAGTCCCACTTGGGAAATTTAACAGGACCTTGCCCCATAATAAAAATGGCAATAATAAATAATAAGAATGAATTTCAGGGACCGGAGATTTGGCACAGTGGTTTCGGAGCCTGCCTGGCAAGTGCAAGGTCTTGAGTTTGATCCCTGGCAACCACATACAATGCCGGGCGTGCTGACTCATGCCCAGCAGCAAGCAGTACCACGTACCACAGTGCTGGGCGTGGTGGCTCACGCCTGTCATCCCAGCACTCGGGAGGCAGAGGCAGGAGGATGGCTGAGTTCGAGGCTCACCTGGGCTACATAGTGAGCTCAGGGCCTGCCTGAACGACAAAGAGAGACCCCCCTCAAAAAACAGAAGCTGTCATGGGGGCCGGGGGTTTAGCTCAGTGGCGCCACCATCTGCCTTGCAAGCGCAAGGTCATGAGTTCTACCCTCAGTACTGTAAGACAAAGCCACATGAGATTACTACAACCAATCAAAATGTGGTCTGTCTGCACAAGGGAGTGATGTCCTGACACAGGATAGTAGGGATGAATAGGAAAAAGAATTGATGTAAAAGGAAACATTGTATGATTGTGTTGATAGAAAGGACCTAAGATTTTAAAAATTCAGAAAGTAGAATGGAGAATGCTAGAGGCTAAGGGAAGAGTTTTTGTTTAATAGGTGCAGTCTCTAAACAGTGATGATAAAGTTTTGGAAATACGTAGTTGTGACAGCTGCAGTGTGAGTATACTTCATGTCACAGAACTACACACTTAGAGATACCTAAAATTAGTTGGATGCAGTGGGGGGCAGCTGTAGTTGTCATCCCAGCCCCTGGAGAGCCCAATTTGAAAGCCAATATGAACAATTTAATAAGACCTTTTCAAAAAAAAAAAGGCTTAGGATGTATCTCAGTAGTAGAGAGCTAAGTTAAAATTATGTGTTTTGCTACAAATATCGAAGATAAATTGACAACATTCTGTTTGTAAAGGGGTTAAAATATTGGTGGCATTTAAAGTTGGTAAATGGAATAAAAAGCGTGCTGGTCCCTTTGGCATTACCATATTTAAGGATAGAAAATGACACCAGGCACACACCCAAAAACCTATCACATGAGTATTTACACATGTGTCCACACGGGCACTATTCAAAATCAGTAATAGGTGGAAACAAACCAAATATCCATCCACAGACAAAGGGATAAAGAAAACCTGGCCCATCCATACAATGTTACAAAGAATGAAGTACTTAGGTACTTAGGGAGCCAGCACTTGCCTGTAATACCAGTTACTGTACTTTGGAGGCTGAGACAGGAGGATTACGAATTTTGAGGCCAGCCTAGGCATTTTAGTAAAGCTATCTCAAAATGTAAAGAATAAAAAATAAAAAGAAGGGTCGGAGGGTTAGCTCAGTGGTTCTAGCGCCTGCCTCGCAAGCGCAAGGTCCTGAGTTTGATCCCCGGTAACCACATATAATGCTGGGCGTGGAGATTCACGCCCACCAACAATCAACACCGCATACCACAGTGCCGGATGTGGTGGCTCACGCCTGTAATCCCAGCACTCGGGAGGCAGGGACAGGAGGATTGCTGAGGCGGCTTGCCTGGGCACCATAGTGAGCTCAGGTCCAGCCTGAACTACAAAGCGAGACCCTGTTTCAAAAGCTAAATAAATAAATAAATAAATAAAAATAAAAATAAAAAGAAGAGCTAGAACATAGCTCAGTACAAAGGCTCTGAGTTCAATTCCCAGAAGGCCCCCCCATACCCACTAAAAGCCTCGAATATACATGTTACAAAGTTTCTGTAGTGTGACACATTACACCTAGGAAAAGAAACCAATTACAAGAGACCATATGATATGACCCCCCCATGGGATCCTGTCACGCAGTTCAGGCTGGCCTGGAATTCAGCACTCCCTCCAGCCTCAATCCTGGGGTTACAGGTGTGTGCCACCAGATTTACAACTCAATTTAAATTTAAGTATTTTCTGATGGTGCTGGGGATTGAATGCAGGGCCTCCAGGGTGCTAGGCAAATGCTCCTCCACTGTCATCCCAGCCCACATACGATGTAATTTAAAGCAAATGTAAATCCAGAGACAGAAGAAGTAGATTAACAGTTTCCTGGGGCATGGGGGGCGGTCAGAAGGCGATGGACTCCAGGCTCGGTGTGGACTGAACTCTGGATCCATTACAAACCCTAGTTGTGCACTTTTTTTTTTTTTTTTTTGAGACAGGGTCTCGCTTTGTAGTTCAGGCTGGCTCTGCGCTCACTAAGTAGCCCAGGCAGGCCTCGAACTCAGCCATCCTCCTGTCTCTGCCTCCCGAGTGCTGGGATGACAGGCGTGAGCCACCACGCCCGGCACTGTGGTGTGTGGTATTGATTGCCAGTGGGCGTGAGTCTCCACGCCCAGCATTGTATGTGGTTTCCGGGGATTGAACTCAGGACCTTGCGCTTGCGAGGCAGGCGCTGGAACCACTGAGCTAACCCTCCGGCCCTTTTTTTTTTTTTTTTCTTTGAAACAGGGTTTCGCTTTGTAGTTCGGGCTGGCCCTGAGCTCACCGTGAAGCCCAGGCAAGCCTCGAACTCAGCAGTCCTCCTGCCTCTGCCTCCCAAGCTGGGATTAAACGTGAGCCACCACACCCAGCTCCTTGTGTCCATTTTGCAGAAGAGACTGAAGAAGGACAGCAAGGTGCCCATTAAACCAGGTTGGCGATGGTGCCCTGGTGCCCTCTGGGGTTCCCGGCAGGAAGTAAACACCAGTACAGCCAAGCATCAAGGGTTCCTTTATTGGTGACCAGATCCAAAGGTGAACGGCTGTGTGGAGACGACAATGCAGGTGACCCCTCTGCTGGCCTCCTTGGTTAGGTCCCTCAGCCCCTGCAGACAGGGCTGCAGCCGGGAGCTCCAGACTCAGACTCTTCGGCCTGGCGCAGGGACTGGTTTCCCACGCCCAGGCCCATGTTCCAGCGCGGACCCTGAGCTGGGCCTCAGGCCACCTCCCGGGCCGAGGCTGAGGCAGTAAGGGGAGCAGGGGTCTCAGACAGCACCCAGAACCCTCAGTGAGCCGTGCCCTGGCCCCTGGTGGTCCTGCCGGGACTGGCTAAGGCACGGTGGCGCGACTGTCTGGCGTGCGTCAGAGCTCTGGAGGAATCCAACCTTCCGGGAACACGTGACAGAACATGCAGCTACTTTTTCCGCCGGGGGGCCCGGGAGCTGCTGCTGCAGTGGTTGGGGGTGGGTGCGGCCTGTGTGGACGCACCTCCTGACTCCTTTCGGGGGCTCAGCTTGTGCTTGTCTTCTTTGGACCGGCGGGAAGACCGGAGCGCCCCGGAGGCCAGCAGGGCCTGCGCCGCTCTCACGGCACCCACAGCTCCCAGGAGCCCCCAGAGCAGGCTGGGCGGATCCAGGGGGGACAGCTGGGTCCGCACCCAGCGAAGGGCCTGGGCCAGTGTGTGGCCAGAGCGCCGGGCTTGGGGCGGGGTCTTGTCCTGTGGGCAGGAAAGCACAGGAAAGCACCTGCGGGGCCAGTCCCTGCCGCCGGCCCCCGCTTCCCCAGGCCGGTCCACACCCTCCTACCTGAAGCCCAAACTGCCGCAGCAGCGACTCCAGGGTTGGGTCTCCCAGGGACACAGGAGGGAAGAATTCCTCTACCCACTGGCGGCGCCACCACCTGTGGCAACGGGAGTGGGCTCTCAGCGCCCAGCCTAAGCCCCGGCCCTGACACCCTGCCCAGTGCCCAGCCTTACCCCTGCTCGCCAGGCTGAGAGAACCAGTATTTGTAGCGCTGGGCTCGGACATAGGTGGGTGGCTGCTTGTGAAAGGGGTACTGGGCAGCGTCCCTCTGGATCAGGTGGACCACTGTGGGGGGCGGGGCTCAGTACAGCTCGGGCGCGCGCGCGCCTGCCCGGCCCTCCTGCCCCGCTCACCTGGCTCTCTGCCCTGCAGCAGCCGGAGCACGAGGCTGGTGAACCAGGGACTGTGTGTGTGCGGGCCGAGGGCCGCGAACCACATCTGCCAGTCCAGGCGCGGCTGGTGCGGCACCACGATGGGCGGCGCGCGGCTCACGTTTCCGGGCTTGTACATGAACTCGATCTCCTGCCGGGGACCCGGGTCAGCTTGGCGGGCGGGCCCGGGTCCCTGAGTCCCCGCCCCCGAGAGGCTCACCGTCCAGTGCTGTCCGTCATAGCTGCCTTCCAGCACCACCTCAGGTCGCCCGCCCAGACCGGTCATCCGGCGGAAGAGCCCGTACGAGCTGGCCAGCTGCAGGTGCTCCACGCTGCCGAAGAGGCGGTGGGCCCCGGTCCAGAGGAGGTCGTGCGTCCCCGGCTCCAGGTACGAGTAGGGCACCTGGGGCGGGGGGGAGGGTCAGCACCGCCTCCGGCCCTCTCTAGCCCCATCGCCGGCCATGGTACCCACCAGGCTGACTAGGAACAGGGCGACTGTGGTAGCGCCCAGGAAGGAGAGCTGGATCGCAGCACGGAGCTTCCACAGCCACCCCCGCACCTGCACCCACCTGCGGACAGGGCCAGGTGTGATCAGGCTGCCCTGGGACCGGGCCCCCGGGCCCCACCAAAGGCATGTACCTCCAGAGGGCGGCCAGCAGCTCCCAGGTCAGGGAGGCTGTGCCCAGCCACACAGTGGGCAGCGTCACCATCTTCAGCCACTGCGAGAACTGGTGGAAGGTGAACACTGCCAAGGCGGGGACGTGAGGAGGGCTGGCCTGGCTCCCCCGGCCCCTCCCCCGCCCCGGCACTCACTGGTTCTGGAGTGGACCACGCGCTTCTGCCAGTCAATTTCCAGGCCAAAGTAGTGCGCGGTGCCATAGGCCAATGCCCCGTAGACGGCCAGTTCCAGCAGCAGGGACAGCTTGGCCAGCAGAGCTCTGGGCCAGGCTGAGGGGAGGACAGTCAAAGGCTGGCAGAGGGTCCACAGCGAGGGGGTGGGGGGCCGGGGTGCGGTTCTTTCAGGAACAAAGGAGGTGCCCTAGAGGCAGGCGCTGAGGACAGCTGGCTGCTGGAAGCACCCGACACTCACGGACGGGCATCTTCCTGGGGTGGCAGCAGCCGGGCTCAGCAGCCAGATGCCGGTCGTCCAGGAGGGAGGTGGTGAGCACCAGCGTGAGCAGGTTGAAGAAGTTGTAGTTGCCGGTGAGGACGATCAGGGCCTGGAGCAGCACCTGGGAGGCGTGCCCTTCGAGCTCCCGAGACCCGCACCAGCCCCGCCCCTGAGAAACACACCTGCCCAACCTGATAACTCAGCCTCTGCCCACGAGGCTGCCCTGGCAGGAGTGCCCCTGTACCCCCCTTACCTGGGCGTAGAAGGCAGCCAGGCGCAGGCGGCGGATGGGGACGAAGAACAGAGGGGGCACTGCGATCTCGATGAGGAAGGTGGCCACCACGCTGAGCTTGTGCAGCCAGACGGGCAGGTGGTGCGCAAGCCAGGCGGCAGGCGTGGGCAGACACTGCGTCTCGTAGTGGTGGGTGAGGGCTTCGGGCACAGGTGGGCAGTTAGGGTGACGCGGAGCCCCCGGGCCACCCCAGCCCAGGCCGGGACGCTCACCAGTGAGTCCCCACCACGCGGGGCAGCGGCTGGTCAGCTTGACCACGCCCGAGGCGAACATGAGGCGGAAGAGCAGCCAGCGCACGAGCCAGAAGGGGAGTCCCTGGTAGCCCAGGGCCCGCCCCGGCCCAGCCTGGGGAGCCTGCCTTCGGCTGGAGGGCTGCCTCCAGGGGGCCACCAGCACAGCCAGGAAGCCCGTTTCCAGCAGCAGGGAGTCCCTGTGGGAGGAGAAGCGGCACCAAGAACCCCTCCCGGCTGCTCCTTCGAAGGGCCTTGCAGGACAGGCAGGCGGCCGCCTGGCCGTCACTCACCACTGGAAGTACAGGAACACCTGGCCCACCTGGGGGGAGATGGGCCGTCAGGGAGCGGGCAGAGTGGGCAGGCAGAATGAGGGTGGATGACGAGAGCCCCACTTGCCTGGCAGACGGACCGGTAGGCAGCCCAGAGCAGCAGATACACGAGGGGGTGGCGCAGTGGGCGCAGGAGCAGGGGGCCCAGGGCCAGCACTGTGCCCAGCAGGCTCAGCAGCTCCAGGCCCTGGGCTGTGTCTAGCCCCAGCCAGGGGGCCTCCCATAGCAACGTCGGGCTCTCCCACAGCTGCTGCCAGCGCCCCTTGCCCTGTGGCCGCAGCATCCTCCTGGCAGGCAGGATGCCCTCGGGGCCGTAGAGGCCTGTGGGAAGGTATGTCAGGGCCAGGCCTGGACACTGCCCCCCAGACTTGATTCACCCTCGGTCAGGAAAGGCAGATTCCCACTCCAGGGGGAGCCCGCAGGTGCCCCCACATCCCTCGACAGAGCCCAGATATTCCCCACTCCAGGGAGAGCCTGCAGATACCCTCAACCCAAGGACAGCCCATGAATGTCCCCCCCATCCCGCCAGGGCCGCAGATGCCCCACCCCAGGGAGACCCTCGGATGCCCCCTGCCAGGGAGAGCCCACGAATGCCCCTCATCTCCTGGCAGGGCCCACAGATGCCCTTCCTTCCCGGAATGGTCGGCAGATGGCCCTGACCCGGGCAGAGCCAGGCTTCCCCAGGACAGAACTCGTTGATAGCCACGCCGGACCCCGAAGGCCTGTCCCTCGACCTGGGTCAGCACCTCCGGCCCAGCAGAGCCCGCTTTCCCTCCTGTCCCACTAGGCAGGGGCTGAAATCTGTCTCCAACCCCCGCAGTGTTCTGTCCCCACGCTTGGGGAGCTCGAGGGCTGGGGGAAGGCGCGTCTTCCCATCGCCAAGCCACTGTCCCGCACGCCTGCGCCTAGGCCCGGAGCTTACGGTTGGCTCCACAAGGCCGCGCACGAGGGAGGCCAAGGGCCGAAGCGGGGCTCCGCGCGCTCGGGGACGGTGCCCCACCCGAGATCGGCCCCAGCCTCGGGCCCTCACCCGGGATCTGCGTGTAGAGGGACGCGAAGGCGAACATGAAGACGGCAGCCACACCCTGGAGAAAGAGCTGCTGCGGGAGCAGGGAGGCCGCCATGTCCACTACGCGGCGGGAAGGAGCCCAGCCCGGACGCTGCCGGGCCCGCCCGCCTTCGAGGGCGGTGGCCCCGCCCCGGGCCCTCCTCGGGAGGCGGGGCTCAGCCTGTAGCCCCGCCCCGGGCCCTGGCCCCGCCCCGCCCCGCCCTAGCCCTACTCCTTCCCCGTAGTTGCTGCCCCGGCCCCGATGACCCGCCCTCCGGCGTCGCAGGCCCGCGTCACGACACAGAAACGTAGGCGTACGCGGCTGGCGCCCCGTTACGTACTTCCTGGGCGGGAACAGCAAAATGGCGCCAGAGCCGGTGGCGGGCTGAGGCGGGAGCGGGCGCTGTCAGAAGCCGGCGCTGCAGGCCCCGGGCCGCCTGCCCCTTCCTGACATGGAGGACGTGGAGGCGCGCTTCGCTCACCTGTTGCAGCCCATCCGCGACCTCACCAAGAACTGGGAGGTGGACGTGGCGGCCCAGCTGGGCGAGTACCTGGAGGAGGTGAGGCGCAGGGTGGCTCGCTCGGGCGGCGGGTCGCGGCCTCTGGCCGAAGATCCGAAGGGCCGCGCTCGACCTCGGCTCTCTTCCCGGCTCCAGTCCTGCCTCCAGCCATCCCTCGCTGGATGCATCTGGAGCTGTCACTGCAGTTCCGCCCATGAGCGAGCCGTGACGGCGACCGCCGTGGCGGAGTCCGGCCCAGGTCCCTGGCCCAGCGGGATAGACGGGGACGCGTTATTTTCGTCTACTTAATTGTGCGCATGTTTGGGTGTCTGCGTCTCGATGTAAGGAGGGTGTATTTCGGATTTTCAACCTGGTTCAAAGCTAGGGCCATATTCGATGCTATCAGTATTTTATTGTTTCATTTCATTTTTATTTTTTTCTTGACACTTGTTTAGACTTGTTAAGAAGCTGTCAGCTCTGCACTTCATTTCCACTCCCCAACCCAGCACAATCTGGCTTTCACTAGTGAATTCTTACGCATCTCTTGTTTGATCGGTGGTGACATCCATCGTACCAAGTTCAAGGGACACTAGAAATGTCATCTTATTTGGCTTTGCAGCATTTATGGGGTCGATGACTCCTTTTTTTTTTTAAACAGAGTCTCGCTTTGTAGTTCAGGCCGGCCCTGAGCTCACTATGTAGCCCAGGCAAACCTGGAACTCAGCAATCCTCCTGCCTCTGCCTTCCCAGTGCTGGGATGACAGACGTGAGCCACCACACCCGGCACTGTGGTCTGTGGCATTGATTGCTGGTGGGCGTGAGTTACCACGCCCAGCATTGTATGTGGATACCGGGATCGAACTCAGGACCTTGCGCCTGCTGGAACCACTGAGCTAAATCTCCGCCCCCGACTCCTTTGTTTTTGAAACAGCGATGGAATGACTTTCTTATTTCACTGCCTACTTTTTTCTCCTATTCCAAATGTTGAACTTCTCAGGGTGGAGCCTTTTCTCCCTTAAATAATAACACTTCCTTGACTTTAGATACCACCTGTGCCAGGCATGGTAATCCATACTTGTAATCCCAGCACTCAGGAGACTGTGGCAGGAGGATCTCTCTGAGTTCGAGGCCAGCCTGGGCTACATAGTAAGTTCAAGACTAGCCTAAACTACATAGCGAGGGCCTCTTTCAGGAAACAAAAACAAACAAAACCATAAAAACACCTTATGAGAAGTACCAGATTTGTCTCTGTTCCTCCAAATCTTGTGCTTCGGTATCCAGGTGCACTCAACATTCACCGACATGTGATGTGAGCATCTCAGATTTGATTTTAAGGGGAGCTCTTCATCTTTTGCTTATCTTTTCCATCTCAGTAAATGGTTCAACTGAAGCTGAAAGTTGAAAAGGACTGGTAGTGGAGTTGCAAACTCCACACGAGGTTTGCCCATGAATTCTGTAAATTATGCCATCAGAATATCATGTGAATTCATTTTCTTTTGCTCAGACCTGGATCTGTTCAAAACCTTCCTATTTGTGCCCCCTATTCCATTTTTTGGCTTGATCCAATCTGTTCCACTCAGCAGTCAGTGTGACCCTCTCTTAAGAATTGAAATCAGGGGGCCGGAGGGTTAGCTCAGTGGTTCCGGCACCTGCCTCGCAAGCGTAAGGTCCTGAGTTTGATCCCCAGTAACCACATACAATGCTGGGTGTGGAGACTCACGCCCACCAGCAATCAACCACCAATCAGCACCACATACAGTGCCGGGCGTGGTGGCTCACGCCTGTAATCCCAGCACTAGGGGGGCAGAGACAGGAGGATTGCTGAGTTCGAGGCTTGCCTGGGCTACATAGTGAGCTCAGGGCCAGCCTGAACTACAAAGCAAGACCGTGTCTCAAAAAAAAAAAAAGAAAGAAAGAAAGAATTGAAATCAGGGCAACTCAGTGGTTTTGGCACCTGCCTAGCAAGTGCCGGGTCCTGAGTTCAATCCCTGGCAACCACATACAACAATACTAGGGGTGGTGACTCACATCCACCAGCAATCAGTACCACATACTACAATGCTAGGGATGGTGGCTCACGCCTGTAATCCCAGCATTTGGGAGGCAGAGGCAGGAGGATTGCTGAGTTGAGGCTTGCCTGGGCTACATAGTGAGCTCAGGGCCACTGTTGAAACCCTGTCTCAAAAAAACAAAAAAACAAAAAAACAACAAATCAGGGCAAAGCGCTGCTCAAAACAAAACCCTTCAGTGGCTTTTCATTTAGCTTTAGAATAAAATCCAAGCTTGCTTTTCAGAGTTGGACCCTCTCCACTGGTTTTGCTCTACCTCAGGCTGTTGCTACCTTGTTCTTTTGCTAAAACAACCTACAGCACCCAAGCTTATTTTTGGCTGAAAATCTTCACACTTTCTGTGCTCACTGGGAAGTATTCTTCCAAGTCCTTTTCATGCTTAGGTCTATATTTAAATGGCATTTTTTCTAAAATGGTCTAAAATCAAAGTTTACCACAGGCCATTCTTCCACTTATTTACTTGTTTGTGGCCTGTTTTCAACCTAGAAAGTACATTCTGCAAAGGCAGGGACCTTCCACTTAGTAGAGTGCCTGGCACATAATCGATGTGCAGTAAATGTTAAGTGAACGTGTTATCTGATGATTAATCATCTCTGCTCTGATGCACAATCTGATGTGAAGATGCAGAGAACTGTGCCAGGTGGAGCTCCTGTAGGTTCAGGTTCCTGCATGGAGTGGGGTCCTTGGGGGCACCTGGGACGTCCACTTTCTGGCGTGGTCCTTTCTCTACCTGCTTCTTTTTTTTTTTTTTGAAACAGGGTCTCGCTTTGTAGTTCAGGCTGACTCTGAGCTCACTATGTAGTCCAGGCAAGCCTCGAACTCAGCCATCCTCCTGTCTCTGCCTCCCGAGTGCTGGGATGACAGGCGTGAGCCACCACTACCGGCACTGTGGTATGTGGTATTGATGGCCGGTGCGTGTGAGTCTCCACGCCCAGCATTGTATGTGGTTTCCAGGGATCAAACTCAGGACCTTGTGCTTGGGAGGCAGGCACCGGAACCACTGAGCTAACCATCCTTGCCTCTGAGGTCCTGAGTTGTGGCTGCTACATTTTTTTTTTCTCCCTTCCTTTTGTAAGCAAAAAATTCTTTTTTTTTTTTTTTTTTGAGACAGGGTCTCGCTTTGTAGTTCAGGCTGGCCCTGAGCTCACTATGGAGCCCAGGCAAGCCGCCGCGAACTCAGCAATCCTCTTGTCTCTGCCTCCCAGGTGCTGGGATTACAGGCGTGACCCACCACGTTTGGCATTTTTTTTCTTTTTTAAAAGTAGCTATATTTCACATTTGTTACAGGTGGGAACAGAAACATAATGTGCAGAGTGAGGGCCAATTAAAAGTAGGAAAAGATGTAGCTCCATGGTGCTGTGCCTGCCTGGCAAGTGCAAAGTCCTGAGGTCGATCTTTGGTGTCATCAAAAAAAAAGGAAAAGAAATACACTGTACATTGTGAAAGCTACCACTGTGAAGGAGCAAACCTAGTGGCCCAGAATGTTTTATGTTTTCTAACACATTTTGTGATCTTCCTTTCTTTCATCTACTTATCTGTTTCTTGTCACTGAGTGTCTTGTGTGCCAAGAACCGTATTAAACTCTTGAGAAAATAATGTTGCAGGGCCGGAGGGTTAGCTCAGTGGTTCTGGTGCCTGCCTCGCAAGCGCAAGGACCTGAGTTCGATCTCCAGTTACCACATATAATGCTGGGCATGGAGACTCATGCCCACCAACAATCAACACTGCATACCACAATGCCGGACGTGGTGGCTCACGCCTGTCATCCCAGCACTCGGGAGGCAGAGACAGGAGGATTGCTGAGTTCGTGGCGGCTTGCCTGGGCTCCATAGTGAGCTCAGGACCAGCCTGAACTACAACGCAAGACCCTGTCTCAAAAAGCAAAAAAAACCCCCAAAAAACCCAAAAAAATAATGTTGCAAAAGGGGCTGGACCTGGTGGTACATGGCTATAAACCCAGCACTCAGGAGGCTGAGGCAGGAGGGTTGCCATTAGTTCAAAGACAGCCTGAACTACACCTTAGAAACCCTGTTTCAAAAAATACCAACCAAACAACAACAAAAAAGAGAGTGAAGCACACAATTTGTGCTTTGATGGGACTTTACTCTCGTGGGAACATGAGTCCTAATCCAGCAGTCAAATAAAGCTGTAAATGTCACACGTCTAGTACTTACTTGACGAAGCTTTTTTATTTTTTTAATGCATTCAGGTACCTATAATCCTCACAAAGACTATGAGGCGCTAGCAGGATTAGGGATGTGCCCGAGTCACAGCTGATGGTGGGCAGAACAGGTTCATTTTCATATGTGTGTTGTGTTGCCATAACACAGGCATGAGAGAAAATTTTCACACTGTATGAAGAGTCTTGACCGGGCAACTTAATTTGTATGGAGTAAAGGGGTCGCCTTGCCCTCCAGCTGAGGCGTCCGCTGTGCAGAGAGAGGGGCCCTGTGCTGGAGGTTCGAGGCAGAGGCGCAGGGCTGGCGCTGGCCTGTGGCTGCCATGCGGGAGCCGCGCAGGGCTGGGCTGGCGGAGAGGCTGGTGAGGCGGGCCTCCTGTGGGGCGGTTCAGACTTCGGGTTTCACCGCAGAGTGGTGCCCTTGGGCCCCGGAGGGAAGCACTACGAAGGGCCCTGTCGGTGCTCAAGGCCAGGCTGGGCCAGACCGGCCCCCGGCAGGGGCTGGGCCTGTTTGCAGTGGGCAGTGTTGGGCGGGAGAGGACAGCCCTGGGTTTCCGGGCGGTGGCTGGGGCTGCCCGGAGGTCAGTGCAGACTCGGTCGTGACATCTGAGTGACTGAAGAAGGCAGCTGGACACACGTGTGGGAGGAGGTGGAGGTCAGCCTGAAGCCGGGAGGTCGTGTGCGGGTCCCGGAGCAGAGGAGCGGGCTGGGCTGAGGTTTGCCGCAGCCTGACTTCCAGGGCTTCGTGCGTGTCCTCTTCCTGCAGGCCCGGTTCTTGGGTTCTGGCCACGTCCTAGGCTCACACTTCTGTGGACTGTAGAGTTCCTGAGTAGTGGATACAGCCCGCCATCTTCCTGTTGTGCTGCTGGGCCCAATATTTCACCTGTCCAGCACACCACGTTTGGAGATGTTTTTGTAATACTCATTTTCCTAAGTCTGTAGTTGTAGTCCCTTTGTGTGGGTCATTGGTCTTATTCAAGTATCATTTGTTTCACATGCTGGGACAGCTTTTATCCGTTTTTCAGGTTTAATTTTTTTTTTTGAGACAGGGTCTTGCTTTGTAGTTCAGGCTGGCCCTGAGCTCACTATGTAGCCCAGGCAGGCCTCGAACTCAGCAGTCCTCCTGCCTCTGCCTCCGGAGTGCTGGGATGACAGGCGTGAGCCACCACACCCGGCACTGTGGTGTGTGGTATTGATGGCTGGTGGGTGTGAGTCACCACACCCAGCATTGTATGTGGTAACCGGGATGGAACCCAAGACATTGCGCTTGCGAGGCAGGCGCCAGAACCACTGAGCTAACCCTCCGGCCCTTTCAGGTTTAATTTTGATGTTATCATTTCATTAGTGCATTAAATACTTACTGGGCAACAGTGTCAAACACTGAGTGAGAGGCTGGAAGTATCTTAGTACCACTCACAGTCTGTGAAAATTGAAATAGTGCACTAAGCCGGGCACGGTGCTGCACTCCCGAAATCCCAGCACTTGGGAAGCTAAGGCCAGAGAATTGCTGTGAATTCGAAGCCAGCCTGGGTATGTAGAGTTCATCAGTTTGAACCACATAAGGAGACCTTGCCTAAAAAGAAAGGGAAATAGTGGGGTAACAGCAAGGCCCTCAGCCGTGAGGGGGACCCTGCAGGTTTTCCCAGGGACAGCTGGAGCCTGGTGTGATGACAGCTCAGGAACCGTGGGGGCTGCAGAGTGTGCTGCTTGCCGAGAGAGGCAACACTGTGGAGAAGGTCCTGAGTTAAGCGTGGAGATAAAGTGTGCGGGGCCTCGGGGCACAGACCAGTCATAAGGCCTGTGCTTCAGGAGGCCTTGGGCTGTCAAACCCCAGTCCTTACCCCAGAACCCAAACCAAACCTGGAAGGGATCTGGTCTCTGGAGATCCCTAGTGTCCGTGCAGTACCAGAGCCCGGGGGGAAGGCTGGGAGTGGGTGGCGTGGTTTGGTGGCTTGGGCACAGCGTGTATAAATGCCCTGGTGGAAAATGTGCCTCCCGAAGAGGGGGCTGTGGGGAAGCGGTCGGCCGAGGGGTGCGTGCACAGCTGGGGCCTCGACTTCCCTTGCACGCCTGTCGCTTCTTGCAGCTGGACCAGATCTGCATTTCTTTTGATGAAGGCAAAACCACGATGAACTTCATCGAGGCGGCGCTGCTGATCCAGGGCTCCGCTTGTGTCTACAGTAAGAAGGTGGCTACTGGGCCTGGCACTTCCCGATGGCGGGACTGGAGGGCTCTCCTGCGGGCGGGGGCGGTGCCCGTCCTGTCTGGGACCTGCCTGCCAGTGCCTCGGGCCTCCGCCCTGATTCTTTCCTACTTTGGGATAAGTTTGGGCTTACAGTGGCGCGCCTGGGCTTGGGCATAGCTCAGCGGTTCAGTGCTTGCCCACTGTGTAAGATGCCCTGGGATCCATCCCCAGCCCTGGAAAAAATGCAAATGAAGTACTAAAGCTGGCCCAGCCAGGAAGGAGGGCCACGGAACTGGGCTGCGCACAGGCCCCGCCTCCCTGGGCCCTCCTGAGGATACTCCGGGCCCTGACCCCTCAGCACTGGGGCGGGCCGGGCAGCAGGGTCACGGGTTGGAGGCCAGCAGCTGCAGAAGGAGCCCTCACCTCGCCCCGCCCCCAAGGAAACCCTCCCACCCTCCGTTTAGCGGTGGGATGTGCTGAGGGGAAGAACAGGGCCCGGCCGGCCATGGCTCCAAGCAGTAGAGGGGCTGGCAGGGACCCGGGAGAGTCCTGGCAGGGACAGCGTCTCTGGGGATGTGAGAAGCCGCTAGTATGGGCCCTGGGGGGAGCCGTGGGCAGGAGAGCGGCGAGTGTCAGGATGCGGGGCACCTGGTGGCACCCCCTGGCGCCCCGTGGCGATGTGCCTGGGGCTGCACGTGCTGCCGGGAGGTCCCAGGGCACGGGGAGGGCAGCGACCCTCATCTGATGGGCAGTTTGGATGAGACTGCTGGTTTGACCGGAGAGTTCCTTGCGTGGCAAGGTTGGCGTGGCCCGAGGGAGGGCCGCGCCGCGGGTGGGCCCCCTTGCACGCGTCCTCTCCGCCTCTCGTGTCTCCAGGTGGAGTACCTCTACTCGCTGGTCTGCCAGGCCCTGGACTTCATCTCCAGCAGGCGGTGAGTGCTGGGGTGGAGCGGGGCGGAGGCTCCCCTGGGGCTCCCGGCGCTCATGGGCGCTCTCACCCCTCAGGCGTGCCAAGCAGCCCTGTTCAGTGCAGGAGGATGGGGCTGGTGGGGCCTCTCGCTCCAGGACGCCGCACGAGGCGGAGGATGAGGTGAGTGGGCCGGTGGCCCCGCCCGGTGCTGCAGGCCTGTGCTCTTGCTGTGAGCTCTCGCTGTCTCCGCAGTTTCTGTCGCTGAACAGCTTCCCCGAGTGCCGGGCCAGTGTGGACCTGAAGAGTGAGCAGGCACCCAGCGTGAGTGTCGCCCCTCGGGTGGGGTGGGTCGGCGCACTCCGCGGGGCCGCGTTCGTCTAGTCGGGCGCGGAGGACAGTGGCGCACGGCCCACACTCAGCCCCCGCTGCCCGCAGGAGCTGCTCGTCACCCCCCTCCTGCCCGTGGCCCTGGTGGCCCCCGATGAAGTGGAGAAGAGTCACTGGCCCCTGTACAGGTGCGCGCCGAGCCCCCGGGTAGCGGGGCGGGCCTGCCTGGGAAACGGCTCTGCAGCAGGCGTGTTTTGTCCGTGCAGCCGTCAGGGCGAGCTCCTGGCCAGCCGGAAAGACTTCAGGATGAACACCTGCACACCCCACCCGAGAGGGGCCCTTGTGCTGGAGCCAGCCGGCCTGTGCTCCATGCCGGGGAGTGAGATGGCTGAGGTCTTAGGTATGGGGTCTCGGTGGGAAGGGACGCATCCAAGATCTCTGGGGGGCTCCTATCGGGTATCCTGTGCTGGCCAGCTTTGCTCTCGGGCGCTGCCCCTCCCCGCTGCCTGCCTCGCAGTGGAGGTGCTAGCTGGGGCTTGCCCCTCTCTCCGGCCTCTTCTGCTTCTTGAGCGCCAGCTGCCGAGATCACAGCTGGTGTCAGTTGGGGCCTCTGTTTGGGCCCTGGGCCCGCGGGGGCTCTGCTGTCTGCCAGACGCCAGAGGGCCTCGCTGGGCACCAAGCAGGGACCTGTCTGTTCCCCGTCTCTTCCAGACGTCAGGAGGGCTGAGGAGCAGCCGATGGAAGTCTCGGGCTGCAGCGTTCCTGCTCCTGTGCCTGGGTCCTGCCAGGAGGAGGCAGGTGAGAAGACTGGCATGCTGAGGAGAGGCCAGGGAGGCAGGTTGGGGGCACGGCGAGGGCAGGGCTGCTGAGAGCTTCCAGCCCACTCTGCCTGGCCCTGCTGTGCCTCTGGGGGAGCAGACGGACTTGGGGCTGGCTGCAGCCTCCACCCTCTGCTCTCCCGGGCCTCCTCTGGCAGAGGCCCGTGGCAGCGTGGGAAGAGGAACATGTGCTAGGAAACTAGATGGACACAGCGTGACGGCGGCAGGCCCTGCTGTGGTCTCCGCCTGCTGGCCGTGAAGCCGAGGGGCGGGGGTTTGGGCATCGCCGGCCTCAGGCCGGAGCTGCCCCGCTGGTGTCCACACTGGCTCCTGGGCTCACTGGCCTCTTGTTCCCTGCCCAGGCACTGCGCTGGAAGGTCCAGCGCTCGGCAGCGTGGACAGGGACGACATGGATGCACAGGAGCCGGGGGAGCTCCCAGAGGCTGCGTCCCCCAGGCCTGCTCAGGAGCCCGCGGAACCTGGGAGCCCGCGGCAGGTGGGACCCCAGCAGGGCCGCTGGCCCTGGGGCGGAGTCGCCCTGACACTGGGAGGACCGTGCAGCGGCCTTGGCCCTGGCCTTTTGATTTCCGCCCCTTCTCTCTGGTCTTTGTACGCCAGGCTCATGGAGCCTCGCCCCAGCCCTGCCGTCTTCCGTCAGCCTGTGGCAGCGGCTCCTGTGTTCATACCCCCCTGAGCAGAGCAGCTCTTCAGGGCTGAGAGGTAGGCTGGCGTTGAAGGTCTGAGCCCGCAGAGCAAAGGTGCCTGGTGTGGCAGCTCCTGTCCAAGGCCAGCCTCTACAGTCAGGCTGGCGGGCTGGGTCTGGAGGCCTCTCCTACCTGCATCAGCTACCAGGGGTCCAGCCTTCCAGCACAGAGCCAGCAAACCCTCCTTACCTACTAAGACAGAACCAAATGGCACGAACCAGCACCCAGGCTGGGGACGTAGCTCAGTGGTAGAGCTCTTGCTTAGCATGTGCAAGGCCTGGGGGAATCAGCAGCTAGAGAAAACAGCAGGATGTATACAGGAGGAAATTTAACATTTTTAAATGCTAGATGGATTTTTTTATATAGAACCCATGAGTGCTCTACCACTAAGCTACATTTCCAGCCCCTTGAGATAGGTTGTTGGTAAATCATGCAAGCTAGACTCAAGTTTGCAATTCTGCCTCAGCCTCCCTAAGTGCTGGGATTACAGGCATGTCACTGTGCCCCCTATCTATCGATCGATCGATCGATCTATCTGAGCTTTTTATTACATAATATTTTAAAGAAGAAAAAGTTTTTCAGCAACCATTTGTATGTTCAAGTTTTTCTGGGGCCTGATATTTAGCTCAACAGTACTGGCGCTTGCCTAACAAGCTCAAGGTCCTGAGTTCAACCTCCACTAACCACATACAACAATACCGGATGTGATAACTCACCCACCAGCCATCAGTACCACACACCACAGTGCCAGGTCTGGTGGCTCACGCCTGTCATCCCAGCACTCGGGAGGCAGAGGCAGGA